>JABEVN020000823.1:0-27884 GCA_013146195.2 Codonopsis lanceolata | reverse complement strand
TCATCAAGAGGAAATTGACATTCCAAGCAAGATCGAGAAAACCATCCTCTCACTTCAAATTATAGGTAAATGTGCAGATGGTATGTCAACAAGGAAGAAAGGTAAAGTGGATTACAAGAAACTTGCATGGATGTCCACACTTGAATTTGATGAAATACATGCTTCATGTTTTGTTTCCACTGTTGAACCTAAAAATGTGCAAGAGGCCCTCAAAGATGAAAGTTGGATAAATGTCATGCAAGAGGAACTAGATCAATTCACAAAAAATGATGTTTGGTATCTTGTTCCCAGACCTACTTCAATAAATGTTATTGGAACTAAATGGATTTTCAAAAACAAAACAAATGAAGTGGGAGAAATAATGAGAAATAAAGCTAGACTTGTAGCTCAAGGGTATACAGTGTACTGAGGGGGTGGATTTTGATGAAACCTCAACGCCTCTCATACCAGTAGTCCCGCGTTGAGTCTATTCTGCCCGCTTCTTGCAATTGCTTGTTTTCTTGACATAACTCTTCAACAAATGGATGTGAAGAGTGCATTCTTAAATGAAATTCTTGAAGAAGAAGTTTTCGTTGAACAACCAAAAGGGTTTGAGGACCCCATAAACCCAATCATGTGTTTAAATTGAAAATGCTTTGTATGGTCTCAAACAAGCTCCTAGAGCTTGGTATGGTAGGCTTACGCATCATCTTTACAAAGTGGGTTTAGGGGAGAGGTGGATAAAACTCGTTTATTCAAAATCAAGATAAACATATTTTGATTGCTCAAATATATGTTGATGATATTGTGTTTGGATCCACCTCCAAATCCTTGGAAAAAGAATTTGTTAATTGCATGACTTCCACATTTGAAATGAGCATGGTAGGGGAGTTGACCTATTTTTTAGGAATTCAGATTAAGCAATCACATGAAGGGATGTTCATATCTCAAGCCAAGTATGCTCTTAACTTGGTGAAGAAATTCGATCTTGAGAATGGAAAACATAAGAAAACCCCTATGGGTACATCCAATAAACTTAATAGAGATGAAAAATCTGAAAGTGTTGACCCTACCTTATATAGAAGTATGATTGGAAGTTTGTTGTATTTAACTGCCTCCCGTCCAGATATCATGTACAGTGTGTGTTTGTGTGCTAGATATCAAGCAAATCCCAAAGTCTCTCACTTGAAAGCAGTAAAAAGAATAATTCGATATGTTGGTGAGACTTTTGGCATGGGTTTGTGGTATACTAAGCACACAAACACCAATCTTGTTGGATTTAGTGATGCTGACTGGGCTGGCAGTGTTGATGACATGAGAAGTACATCTGGAGGATGTTTTTATCTAGGAAACAATCTGATTTCATGGTTTAGCAAGAAACAAAATTGTGTAGCCCTATCAACATTGAATCGAGTATATAGGCTAGCGGTAGTGGTGTACACAACTTTTGTGGATGAAACAAATGATCAAAGATTATGGTTTGCACAGTGATATCTTAACCATGTATTGTGACAACACAAGTGCGATAAGCATAGCTAAAAATCCTGTTCAACACTCAAGAACAAAGCACATAGATATAAGACACCATTTTATTCGAGACTTAGTTGAACAAGGCATTGTGCGCATTGAACATGTTGGTACAGAAAACCAATTGGCTGATATTTTTACTAAGAGTCTAGATTTTGAGAGATTCATAAATCTTAGGAAATCTCTCGGTATGTGTGCCATGTAATCCCTCACTCAAATAAAAAAAAAATAGGCATATTGCATTGTTGTTTAGGGGGCACACTAGAATCACTCTGTATGTCTTTAGTACCTTGTTTGATTGTTTTGGTGATTCATTCAAAATTATTGTGATCTTATTGCTCAAATTCTTCTCATCATCTCCCAATAAAGTTGTACTTAAATTAAAAAATTTTCTGTTAAACCACAAAGGAAAGAGCTACCTTTTGAAATTTTTAGGATGCTGTAATTTGTCAATGTACTGTGAAGTTTAGACTTGCATGGGTTGATCTTGACTAAATTGACTCCTCTAAATAGACAAAGTGTGAAAGCTACCTAACGGAAAAGAGCTACCTATGAACAAGGTTGTGGCATCTTTCTTTTGGGACTATGAATTCTCGAATTTCATGGGTTGATCAATAAGTAAAGTTGTTACCCTTGGTAAATAGTGTGAAAGGTTCCTAGTGGTGTTTGTCAATTTAGCTTGAAATAAAGTAAAGCTTTTCTCATAGGGAAATAAAGTACCTATGATGTTTATGTGAGTAGCTGTGTTTATTTTGTAAAAGAAAAATGAGGATTTGGACATAAAATCACAGTTTTTGGTGAATGTGTTTTCCATTGCAGCAACATTGGGAACTGCAATCAGATGATCTAGACATATCACATGTGTGCGTTTACAGTCTTTTCTTTGATTATCTTTTTTGCATTTTTTAGACATATTTTCTAGGTCATATTGTTGTTAAATATCAGCCTCCAAAGTTTTATGTCCTTCAAAATTGGTGCATATTCTGCTTCTAGTTCACAAAGTCAATATTTTATGTGGATGTCTAAACTGTTGTGTTCTTCATGAGAATCTGATCTGGTTTCTTTGTCTGTGTGGTTCCAATCCTGTTTAAGTATGATTTGTGTATTCTTAAAATTCTTGATGAAATCAAAAATTTTTGAAATCAGATTGTGATATTATCCTTCCACATATCTGTCATGCTCATAACAGCAGATTTTTATCCTATCTCTATTAGGCAGTTAGCATTTGATTCTTTATCCACATTTTTGAAATTTGAATTTCAGATTTTGGGACTGCCTACCTTCTCTCATTAAATGATTTAACGACTAATCTGTTTTAGTGGAAGGTTTAATGGTAATCTTTGCAGGAACATAGGTCACTGCTCACAGATCCGCCTCTCACAATTCTTCGGCGATCTTCTCAGTTCTCCATCTTCACCCCAAAATTCAATCTCATCTTGCTCTCTTCATCCATACTCCTCCTCTCATTCTCAAATGGCTTCCTCTTCGTCAAACCCCAAATCCTCAAAACCTGATGTAGCTCCAATCGAAGCTACAATCAGCCTTTCTTCCTCTCCTGAAAATTCTTCTACGGCTATGGTTGTATTTCAATCATTCCCCGAACCTCTCACAGTAATACTTCCGGGGGAAAAGGGCAATGAAATTGACGTTGACAACCCTGGGGATTTGTCTGGGTTACCAAAAATCGGTAACCCTAGCTCTCGACGATCGAAGCGACAACGGGGAATTCCGGCCAATTATGAGAACATCCTGATGTCGTAGCCAGATGTCCGGCAAAGAAGAACAAGGTTGGACCAGATTTTTAAAGAATCGGTTGAAATTGCAAGCGATTCTGATGACATGGATTTTGTTCCTCCAACCGGCTCTATTCCCCCCGTTCAAGAGCCATCTCCGCCACCAGCAACTCCTTCTCCTACTCATGTCCAGAACGATGTCCCAGATGATGATTATCCTATTCCCTCTCCTAGGATTGTATTCCCGGCCGTCTCATCATCTCCACCAAGAAAGACACCGTCAATGGAAGTGAGTTCTTCCTCTGCTTCAACCAATGACACATCTGTCTCTGATGATGATGTTGTCAAGAACTTAGTCAAGTTGAAGAAGGCATGTTCTTCTACATCTGGTCCATCCAACGCACCTCAACCAGAGGCCATGCCAAGTCAGCCTAGTTCTTCAGAATTCGATGATAGTTCTGATAAGAACTACGAAGAGAAAGAGGGGTCTCCAGAAGACTCTGAAGATAGTGAAGACTCTGAAGATGTACCTGTGCGTTTCACCAGAAGCCGTCTTGCCAGCTCCAATGTTGCACCCATTGCTGCAACAATCAAACGGTCAAAACCATTGGGTACTCCCTTCTCTTCAAAATTTATCTCTAAGGCTGCTTCTTCTAGATATAATATTTCTAGGAATATTATTGATGAAAGAAATGTTGTGTCCTATCTGTTGCAATCATATAATCTCTCATCCTACTTTTCTGATAGAGGTCTTATGGACTCAATTTCTCTAGCTGCCCCATACTTTAGAGAATTGATTCATGAATTTTATGCAAACATTGAGAAGCGCATTTGTGATCCATCTGATCCTAGCTTCGAGAAAGTTTTTGTAAGAGGAAAATGGTATACTTTTTGTCCTTCTATCATCAATTCAGTCCTTCACACACCTGCATCTGGCAATTTTGATTTTCTTCTAGATCTAGATTCTTGTGTAGTTGAATTGTCTGGTGGAAAACTTTCTAAGTGGCCTGTTAAAGGCACTCCTCTTAGCACTTCCCAGCTTTCTTCCCTTTATGCTTTTCTTCACAAAATTTGCTATACAAATTGGTCACCCTCCACCAATTCAAATGTCATCACAGAAGAGCATGCCAAAGTCCTTTATCTCATTGGGACTAAGGGCTCCTTTGATTTTGGATATTATGTGTTTAGAAAGGTTTCATCCATGGCAGAAACAGGAGGAGACAAAAGGTCTCTCATCTTTCCTTCCCTCATTTATAAAATTCTTGTGTCCCCGGGACCTAGCACCTCTCTCCACAAGTTCTCGATGTTCCTTCCTTCTCCCATTGCCGCCATCGAAACATTCAACATGCTTGCCCAACCAAGCTGCCCAACCAAGCGCTCTATCTCGTGTCCTTTGTCCAAGAACAATTAAAAATGGTTCGCTCTTCTGCCCGCTCAACTACTCTTCTCACCTCTTCACCTCGTCGCACAATCACTTTGGCTTTTTGGCTAGATATTCATTCTCGGTCAAATGGGGGTGATAATAGTGAAGTTTGCCGCCAAGAGTTCCCCGCACTGCCCCTAAATAGTTCCCAAGCAAGAGTTCCGCAGTCATGCTTGTTCCTCCTCATTCGTCTCGGCTTGCTCTAGTTCTGATCCTATGTAATTTTGGTGTTGGTATTTGGCTGTTCTCATGGATAATTCTGAATATTTGTTATATCTGGTTCTGTCTTTATAGTCCTGTGATGATTGGATATTCTGGAATTTTATTTGGCTTGTAATAAGTAGTTGTAGTTATAAACATGTTTCCCTATGGTGTATTGATATTATTTTCGGGGTGCTTGTCATTATTAACTATGTAATTTTGGTGTTGGTATTTGTTCATTATTCATCTTTGGATATTCTTTGGATATTCGAGGATTTGACCAAGAATGCTCAACAAAGGGGTGATTGTAAGGGTAAAATAGGCACTATTTTATCTTGTTTTCACCTTTCTTGGTCAAAGAAGGATTTTATTTTAATCAATGGTTATTTAGGTGTTAGATTTTGTTTAGGATACTTTTGGTAGATTGGTTTGAAAATCTTTCAAATAAATGAGTAGTATAGGCTATTTTATCTCTACGCAAATAAATGAGTTATTCTAATCTAGTATCAGAGTCTTGTTAGGAAACATAATCTTTCATGATTAATTGCAATATAATCTCTTTTAAGAAGAGCCTAGTAGGAGATGTTTGTTTGTGCCGTGTGCTTGTAGGTATCATTTCATATATAGAAGAGCTGGATGTCGAGCGAAATGCTTGTGCCTGATAGCTTGATAGAGAGAAGATAAAATCCTATAAACTGTGAGCAATCTTGCTGAAGTTTTAGAGGCAGTTCATCCATATGAACAGAAGCTGTTTGAAGCTTCAGATGTGCAACATCAACAGCTTCTTTTAGCCATTGAAGAACTGATTTTGTGTGAATCCTTTTTCTGTCATCAGGAAGTTGTTTTCTTTTGTCTTTCTTCCCACGTTTGGTTTAGTGTTTTATGTGAGATTTTTGATTCTCACAAGATACCATATCTTGTGAGGATTTTGCTGTTAGTTGTTAATTGTAAAACATTATTGTTTTAGTAAAATGTGTGTGGCCTTGAGGCTTGATCTACAAGTATCAAACTTGTAGATTGTTTTTGGTTAATATTTGCTTACTTAGTTCTGTTTAAAATTTGAGTCTGACTAAAAATCTTCCGCTGCTATTGTTTTGATATTATTTTCTGTTCTCATTGTCATTGCCATTGTTGCAACAATCACTGCAACATTGGTAATCACATTGTCACATAATTGAGAATCCGTGGTTGCACGTTCTTTCAAATAGATTAGACATGATTAATCCAACAATTCTGTGCTAGACAATTATTGAATCAAAGTACGAAATCCTTCATCTAACAAAGATCTAATCTCTAATTTTTCTCCCTACGAATTTAGTGTTTCACCAAACCCTAAAATTATTTTGTGTCTAACATCTCTCCATTTTCATTAAGAACACTTCCTCTCTCTCTCTCTCTCTCTCTATATATATATATATATATATATATATATATATATATATATATATATATATATATATATATATATATATATGAAGCGAGTATGATGCAAATAAATTAATATATGCTTGAGATTTTGTAGGGGTCAGATCAATGTACACTACACAAAAAAAGACGACTTCCCGAAAATTAAAGAAATAAAACATTTTATTCATTGTAAAATTTTGTAACTCATCCAAAAAGAGTATAATCAAGCATTCAAAAAAATTCTCTCTTACACACCAACACAACACATGTTAATTGAAATAAATTAAAAAATGAAAACCATAGCAAACAAAAAATATAAAATAAATTGAATGAGACAGAGTGAACTAATAAAAGATTATTTTGAAATCACAAATATTTCAGACTATTAAGGAAAACTTAGCACACATTAAAAAACGAAATTAAAATAAAAATATTTAAAATTACAAAACTTACGAAGAAATGTTTTTTTTTAAAATAAATCTAGGTCGGATAAAAATTAAATTGAAATTCAGTTGATTACGATAATAATTAATTAAGAAACTACGAACTGAATATTAATAATAAAATTAAAATATAAATATATAAAATTGCAAAAATTAATTACAAAACTTACAAACAAATATTTCATTAACGCAACTCAATGGATGCTCGGGATAAATTATAGATAACCACCCCGTCAACTCAAATGGAAGGATGTGGTTAAAAAAAATGTGTTAAAGGAAAGCATTCATGTAACTGTAATTAGTTGTGGAGAGGATAATTAAAAAAAAAAACCATAACTGAGGGGTTATTACATACTTATTGGTTGTAGAGTGAGGTAATTCAAATAAAACTCATATCTAAGGGGTTTATATGTAACTCACATATTTACAAATTAATCTGGACCACCAGTGGTATTTGACACAATTCAATTTGAGCCGCCAGTTAGCTCTTGATCTCTTTTAATAAAGATAGGAAAGAGAGATATGTGTCAGCCATTATAAGCCCTAGTATAACTAGGACTATATTGTGATCTCCATTTTATTTTACCTTGAACCCAGTAATCCGATTAATGACCCAAATAAATTCCAGTTCAACTCATTCTAAGTGTGTGACCTAATAGGTTCCTATATTACGTTAGCAATAATTAATTACTATATCAAATATATAATTAATTATAAGTAATGAACGACATCTAGTAATATATCATTGTTACCCACGTAATATGAATTATCAATGATTACAAATAACTGATTGTGCCAAAATAGTTTTTTTCCCTTTGTCCAAATATTTGATTAAACACAAGGCATGAAACGTGTCATTCGTGTTATAATTTAATCTTGATTTCTCGATCTACGAGTAAACTTATATAATAAACAAATAAGCTTAATATCTCATATTGATTTATTTGAGCACAATCATACATTTACTTAAGTCTTACTCATCAAGGGGACCATAAATATTATACTCCTGTTATGTAGGAGGAATAAATTCTATTTACATCGTTTATATCCCTCAGCATAATTCGTGTCATATCTAATATCCGACTTTATAATTATCTTGTTACAGAATGACGTTTATTGGAATAAAAAATATACAACTCCTCATTTAGGGTATATAACGACTTCAAGTCAAAGGACAACGAACACATTTGTCACTATGAGAATCACTTATGACACTCACGTAACGATTCACGTAGCATTCTCATATAGGTCAATCCAGTACGGTGTTACACCCAACATGCACCCATGTGTAGACTGATATCAACTATATGAGTCTCAAAACATATCAGTCTCCGTGTATTATTGTTGCCCTTATTCAATAATTTTCGATCAGAGATATTTAAGAATAACATATTTATTCTAAGGGCTTTATGAATATTACTATGAATAAATAAACAATACATAATAAATAAATATCTCAATAAATAATGATACATGAAGAAATAGATTTGCCTCTAGGACATAAACTAATATTTCTAACATCGTACCTTTCGATGTCATTTGAGTGATGCCCAATGTTTCCCTTGCAATGTCTAAATTTGGGCAGTGACTTTTGCATTGCGATGACCAAAATTTTGAACGACGACCAAACTTTTGAAAGATGTCAAAAATTTTGAACGACACACAAAATTTTGAATGATGCCCAATTTTGAACGACGCCCAAATTTTGGGCAGTGACTTTTGCATTGCGACGCCCAAAAATTTGAGTGACACCCAAATTTGGACAGTGACTTTGTTCACGTGTCTTTCCTTCATTAAGGGTATCTTCGTTGTTTTTTTTCTAAAAATATACTTTAGCGGTTGAAATCAAATATATAAGACTTTTCTGATTATAATTTTATTACACAGGACCGATCCGGTTATCACCCATCCTGAGCCCAACAGGTGTTTGAATGTTGGACTGGTATCATCAATTAGTTAGCCCAGCCCAATTATTTGCACATCCGTTTTTGAACTTGCAATAAGAAAATGAAAAAAAAAGATAAAAATAAAAATTATTTTGTACAAAGTACGTTCACCTTGAATCCTAACAAAACCAAAATTTGATACCTAATGGTCACTATTAATGAGTATCAAATTATTTTGTATCAAATTTTGATACCTAATTTGACATGATACACAAATTAAGAAAATTCAAAAATTAACTTTATTATGAATATGAGTATGATGCCGGGGAAAAAGAAATATCAGAAATTATACACTCTTTTTAGAACGGACCAAAATGAATATTATAAATATAAGAATCGGAGGGAGTATACATTTTGATCTGAAAGTGATAGCTTCTTTCAACTACAAGAAACAAGCTTCATCCATGGAGACCGAAGGAGATAGCCCGGTGAAAAAGAGAAACAAGTGCAGATTATTTCTCTTTCCACTACCCTTACAAGGCCACATTAACCCAATGCTTCACTTAGCAAACATACTTCACTCCAAAGGCTTTTCTATTACCATCATTCATACAAACTTCAACTCTCCCGATCCTTGTAACTATCCCCACCTCACCTTCCTCCCAATCTCCCAAGGCTTTCTGGAACCCGAAGCTTCCACCGGAGACGTCATCGCTCTACTCTCTCTTCTCAATGCCATGTGTGTTGCACCCTTTCGTGACTGCTTGGCTCAGTTGTTATCGGATAAAGGCTCCGAGGAGGATGAGACTACTGCTTGCTTGATCTCGGACGCGATTTGGCATTTCACAGGAGAGGTTGCTGAAAGTTTTAATCTGCCAAGGATTGTGTTGAGAACTGGTGGTGTTTCTTCATTTTTGGCTTTTGCTGGCTTCCCATTTCTCCTGGAAAAGGGTTATCTCCCCATTCAAGGTACACTAAAATTTTTCGTTAGCAAAGAGTTAACTTTCAAAAATTAAGTTATAAAAATATCATTTTATCACTAATAAACTATTAAAAGTATTATTTAATTAAAAAATTTGACTTTCAAACAAGGTTTTTTTTACCCAGAAGAGGGAATAAAAGTTCAATATATATAGTTATTTAGAAAATGAAGCATGTAGTTATCAGTGACTTACACAGGCAGGGAATCTAGATCTCTTATGTGTTTATGTTTGAAACATATCTTTCCTAGATTTGTGTACCGAGCAATGTTACACTCGCAGAAAAACCGGAAAGAAGAATAGGTTAAGTGTTATATAGTACAAACTATACAACTGTACAAGTATCAATAGAGTATTGGTAGCGTACAATACTTCATTTTTAATTTCTGTTTTCTGTTTATATAGCATTTTCTTTACCAAAATACTTTTATTTGGTATTTGCATTAGATTTTTTGTGTATAAACAAGATTGGGATTTCAGCTAATATACTGCAATGCACATATGACATATCAGATACGCGACTAGAAGAGCCAGTTCTCGGGCTGGCACCACTTAGAGTCAAAGATCTTCCAATAATCAAAACGAGCAATCCGGAGGGTCTTTATGAATTAGTAGCAGGCATGGTCAATTCCACCAAGGGAGCTTCAGGACTAATTTGGAACTCATTCGAAGAACTTGAGAAGCCAGCTTTCGAAACTCTTCGCCTGAACTTTCCAATCCCAATCTTTCCAATAGGCCCATTTCACAAGTACTTCCCCAGAGCTTCATGTAGCTTAGTAACACAAGACCAAAGTTGTATTTCCTGGCTAGACAAACAAGAACCTAAATCTGTAATATATGTGAGCTTTGGGAGTATCGCTGCATTCGATGAAACAGAAATTGGGGAAATAGCATGGGGGCTGGCTAACAGCAAGCACCCTTTCTTGTGGGTGGTTCGGCCTGGGTTAGTCCGTGGTTCAGAATGGCTTGAAACACTGCCAATTGGGTTCTTGGAGATGGTGGAAGGAAGAGGTCATTTTGTGAAATGGGCACCTCAACAACAAGTGTTGGCACATGATGCAGTTGGAGCATTTTGGACACATAATGGATGGAATTCAACACTCGAGAGTATTTGCCAAGGGGTGCCTATGATTTGTAGGCCTTGTTTTAGCGATCAAATGGTGAATGCAAGATACGTGAGCCATGTTTGGGAAATAGGGGTGCAATTGGAGGATGAACTCGAACGAGGGAAGATTGAGAAGACTATCAGAATGATAATGGTGGATAAAGAAGGGGAAGAGATGAGGGAAAGAGTTTTGGATTTGAAAGAGAAGGTAAATCTATGTTTAAGTCAGGGTGGCTCGTCGTATGAATCTCTGGAGAGGTTGATCTCTTATGTCTCATCATTCTGATTATTAGTAGATCGAATATTTCTAAATATGGATTTCTATGTTCCTTTTCATTCGTGGATTTTATTCTGATGCCAATAAGATTACAGTTGATATTCAGTATTCACACATGTTATAGGTAATATTTCAAATAGATTTTTTTTTGAAACATCAAATGGAAAAAAAATTGGAACTTAAACATTATGTTTTGAAATGGTCTTTAAGGGAAGAGTATGTATCCTGTAATACGGTGTCGTAAATCTAAATTCATAAAAGGCAGTCTATAATCATACAGTTTAAACCATTAATGTATGATTAGTCAGGTCATAAAAATTATCTTAAAAAATTAGCTGTAAAACAGAATTTCTTGAATTTTTTGTTTGCAAGTGTAACGCAGTAAGATAAAGTTTTAAAGCACCGATATGACAAAACGATATATAATGACAAAACCACCAAGTGGTTTTCGAAAAACCATGGACTTTTCGCCACCTGTTATAGCATGTTAGTATGTTACAATTCTTTTTGACTTTTCCAACATATTTAATAGTCCTATTAGTTTAGACAAAGTTGTTGTATAGTGTATATAAATTATTAAATATATTAATTCAATCTTTAATTCTTTAAGCTAATTAAGTTGGTCACAATAAAACTTTGAGACTCGGTCAATTGGTTTAATCGCTCACTTTGGTCACAGGATCGAATCTCATTGGAGGGGGATATTTATTAGATTTAGAGAATAAAAAAAAAAGTTGGTCAAGTTACACTTTTGTAATAAAGGTTTATTATTGCGTCGTGTATATATATATATATATATATATATATATATATATATATATATATATATATATTATTATTATTATCATTATTGTTTCTCCTTCATCCCAAATTACACACTAAATGTTGCACGAAAAAAATATTAAACGTTGCACCCATTTAAATAATAAATTACTAAATTACCATTTTAAAAGTAATAACCTCATATATTTTTTAAAATAACCATTTTCATCTTCTACTCATTATTCAACTCATTTAACAAGCAATTTTGGGGAAAAAAAACCCGAAAACAAGTAGGTGAGTCAAGAAGATCGATATATCTCTTCTGGTGATAGGTTTTGCTGCTACAATTTCTAAGCCCCATGGAGTCATGGACTATATCGAAGGGAGTACAGTTGCTGGGACCACAGTTACACATACAACTCTTTTGGTGAATATAAAAGAAATTAAACAATACTTAGGATTTATATAATTTTTGAAAAAAAAAACCTCTTTAATGCAAATGTGGATGCGAGACAGATATAACATGCCAACACAATTTGTTCACATTACGAATAATTATCAATTTTTCACATTCTACTTGAGAGTGAATATATACTAGTCAACATTTTTCGTTTTAAAAACTCTTTTAATTATTTGTCGTTTCATTTTTTTTATTGTTTATTTTTTTGTCACTCTTTTTATGTATGGCGCATGCCACATAAATATTTACATTGAAGAGATTTGTTTCAATTGAATGTGAATGAAGAGAAAAAAATTACCACATATGATTGATGATATTAATTACGCACAACCAAGTAAGACCATTTCTATGGTTGCATTGGTGATATATTTCAAAGAGGGAAAGAGAATATTTTTTTTAGAAAAAGTTTGTTTTTGGAAGAAATTGTAAAAAAAAGTTTAAATTTCAATTTTGTCACCTTATTTTTGGCCAAAATTCATTAAACTCACTCTAGTTTTTTTTCTCTCAATTTAATCACTTTACTTGACTTCGAAAGTCAATAAGGTCACTAAAGTCATTTCCGTTAGTTAAGTTGGATGGAAACATTGGCGGACACAAGGCAAAGTGTATGGGGGCAGTTGCCCCCACTTGGGGTTTTTGTGTGTGAAGGAATTTGTTTTTTAAAATATAATAATATGTTATATTATACATTTTCCCCCACCTGAATCAAATTTCTACAATTTACCCCCACCTAAATAAAAAACAAATTATAATTGTGATTTAATTTTTTTTAAAAATAATAACCCTTATTTTAAAATAGCCCTAATTTGAAATAATCATAATTTTGAAGTAGTCCTAATTGAGTATTTAATTTATGTAATTGTTGTGAATTGTGATTTATGAATTTGTGATAGATGATATATTGATATTATGATAATATTGTTTTATTTCCTAAATTTGTGTGTTCAATATCTTGTTAGGAAATGTATATTTATTTAATATGAAATTAGAACATTTTAATTTGGGGGTTGAAGTAGTTGATTTATGAGATTTTTTTTTATTTGTGTAGATTTCCAAATTGTGGTTGATTTGAAAGAATTTGGTTTTAGTGATTATGGAGAAAGTTTTTAAACGGAAACCAAATTTGTGATCAATTTATAAATGATTGTCTTGTATTTACTATTGAAAATATTTGCTTAGGAATGTTACAAATGATGATGTAATTAAACGATTTCAAAGTATGAAAACTAGGGGTGGAATCGGGACGGGACCCGTCCGATACCCCTCATCCCGATCCCGTCCCGATATAATTCGAGATTTCAATTTTCTTCTCGATAAGTGTCGGGATCCGACGAATCGGGATCCGATCAGTTCGGGATAATATTTATGAACAATATTTTCTGACACTAAAATATTTTTAAAATGTCTCCATCATGATTAAAATTTCAGACTGTATATTTACAAGTATACTTGAATATTTTCTTAATGGTGTATATTGCTGAATCTGTCATTATTAACAAAATGCACCCCTCACCCGCAGGAGAGGAGCTACACTAACTGTAGAAACGTGATAGACAAAAATAAAACCATAACATTGTGAAAATAAATTTAACAAACATCATTAAGTAATTTTATTAAACATAAAATAGACATTGTTTAACACTCACAATATTTATAAAAAAAATAAAAAATAGTCGGACGGGTCGGAATCTCGACGGGATTGATAATTATCCCGAATACCGTCTCGAAATAAGTCGGGATGAGAAAAATCCCGACAAAATCGGGATTGTGATTTGTCGGGATCGGGAAATGTCGGGACGGAATCGGGTCGGGAGTTAGGATGGGTCGGGAAAAACGAGATTTTTGTCAGCCCTAATGAAAACGCGTAGGGGACAATTATTATTTATAACTTTATTAAATTTGTGCACCCGGTTAGGAAAATTCCTGCGTCCGCCACTGGATGGAAATCTTTGGAAATATAATAATTTCCTTTACCTTTGAAAGGTATGTTGACAAATTCAAGTTACACAATAAAAAATTATGTTTGAAAGAGAAGGAGACACTCAAAACCCCCAAATTTAGTAAGGGTATTTTTTGATTTTCTTAAAAAAGTTAAACGTTTCATCCAAATATATGGATGGAGTGATGAACGTGCTAATTATGTGAAAGTAGAGTGATTAAATTAAGGAAAAAAAAGTAAAGTAAACTTAATAAATTTAATCGAAAGTAAAGTGACCAAATTAAGATTTAAACTTTTTAAAAAATATAAATAAATTTGTTATAACGAGAGCGAGATAGTGCGGTAAATAATTACACTTGTAAATGGGTGGGACATTTAAATGTTTGGGGTTCAAATTCTACACTAGTTTTCATACCGGAGGCTGGATGGGGTTTAAACTTTAAACTAAAACAATGGGGGTCCCATTCCGAGTCCGACTTCCTGTACCGTGTGTTAGGGGTGAACTTGGTTCAATTTGGTCTAGTTTTTTGGAAAAAAAGAGAAAATCGAAATCAGACCAATAGTCTGGTTCTCAAAAAAATTAGAACCGAACCAACCCAATATGTATGAGAACCAAAACATTGATCCGGTCCAGAACCAATCAAAGATGTATGAGAACCAGACCTGACCAATACTATGATTTTTTTTACTTTTAACTGTTTAATACAAATACATAACTGTTTAAGACTGAAACTTCATAAAAAAATTAAAAAACTTTCGATAAAAGTACATTCAACAATTAAAAATGTCAAACTTATAAACTCATTGCATAACAAACTGGTGGAAACAAAATAATAAAAGAGTACCAACTAAAAAGCAGAACAAAGAAAGTATTAGGAAATAATATATATATATATATATATATATATATATATATATATATATATATATAATAATAATAATAATAATAATAATAATAATAATAATAATAATAATAATAATAATAATAATAATAATAATAATAATAATAAGATAAATAAATAAACAACATATTGGTCGGTTCGGTTCGGTTATGTGTTTTTTTAGTTTGAGAACCAGGAACCAACCAAAATATCCGATTTTATGAAAATTTAGATCCAGAACCAAACCAAAGTATTGGTTCGGTTCAATTTTGATTGGTTTGGTTCGGTTCTGAGAAAATCTTGCACACCCCTACCGTGTGTCTCTTGATAATAATCGGTACTCAATCGTTAGATATGCACTAGTTTTTTTAATCCGTGCGTTAAACGTACGTCAACTAAATTGCACATAAATAAAATAAAGATGATAAAAAATCTTAAATGATAAAATAAGAAAATCGGTTTATTAACAATTATACATAAGTATATCACTAATCATTATAAATTATAAAAAATTCCTTATATACAACATTTGTTATCTTATTTCATCGCATATCAATATCTAGTTTCTTCAAAAGGAGACCTATGACTACATGCAATTATTGACTTTGATACTTGTTAATTGTTATTACATATGATACCATCAATGGTAATTGTCTTCTTTAGAATATTAAAGGCAGTCTTACATCGGATGGAGTTAATGACAATTTTAGGATAAAAACCTTTTCTCCAACATTGCTTCCTTTCAAAAAAATTGTTTCAATAATATGATCCCCAAGATTTATGATGATTAGTCTTGTTCTATTGCACAACCCTGCAGCATGGTTAATGTTTCTCAACAGCATTACTGGAACACCAATTTTAAGTGTCAATTCATGACCTGACAACCTTGAACACTTTATACTATTAAAAAACTTTGTAGAATGAATGTCTTTGAACAAACTTGAAATTTTTCTGCACTACAAATAAAATCTGAACTCAAATAAATTCTTCATTTTGAATGATTACTTTTATTAAATTATATTTGTATTTTATGAATAAATAAATTTCTGATAAGAAAATAAGCTAAAATAAAAAATAACAAAATTATTTTAGTAACCCAAGTTTAAATTGTTTTTGCTTTATTGACTTCGTAACTATTATTTTTGTTCCATCAAATATTTTTATTTTACTAACATATTTTTGTTTTACTTTTTTTATAAGAATTTTTTTAAAACTTTTGTTCCGTAAATTATTTTATTTTACTAACCTCCGTATTAAATTATTTATGTTTTGTTGATTCTGTAACTTATTTTTTATAGTGATTCTTTCCATAAATTATTTTTATTTTATTAACTTCTTATATTTTCGTTTTCTTGACTTCAGAACTATTATTTTTGTCTTAGTTACTATTATTTTTGTTTAAAGAAAGAAAAATGTTTAAACATAATTAAAAGAGTGGAGATGGTGGTGATAATAGAGAAAATATGGAGAAGACAGAAGAGAGAGAGAGAGAGAAAATACAATCACAAGAGAGAAGATATGAGAGAGAAATAGTGGAATAGTAACTCAAAAGTCACAAATTCAAAAGTGTGATTTTGGAGAGATAAATATACCTTTGCCAATATATATATATATATATATATATATATATATATATATATATATATATTATGATTTTCATTATTTTTTTGTAAGTTGCAGGAAGATTGATTAATGGGTGGGATTCGAGACGATCCCATGTGGAGAAAATATAACCGTAAAAATTCATGCTATTTTTTTAAATCCGTTACAGTATATTTTTTTGGGGGTAATTGGTTAAGATAACCTTAATGAAGGAAAGGTGGACAAACAAAAATACTATCCAAATTTGGGCATCGTAATTCAAAATTTGGGTAACGCATTGTAAAAATTGGGCATCACAATGTAAAATTTGTATATCACATTCCCAGTGTACAAATTAGATGTTGAAAATAGGAAAGACATCGTTTCTCTCTCCTCAATCCTCATTAATGTCTCTCTCTCTTTCTACCTTTCTCTGTCTTTCCTCAATTACACCCACGCCACTTTCACTCTCCCCTCAATTACATCCATTTTATTAAAACTCAAAATTGTTCAACCCAGTATTACTATAACACAAGACCCATTCAACTAACTTCGACGCTTGTTACCGTCATTCACATAATAATACTTGTGCTGCTGTTGCTGCCATTACATTCACCATCGAGCAAGATTCTTGAAAAAATGAAAGCTTAAACTTATTCAACATGGAAAGTTCAGAAATTCAAAACTGGCTTTGCAAGGTAGGTTTGATTGACATCTTTGGGCATGATAATAACAATCGTCGGCTTCATTTCTAGCTGTAATATGTGAACAATCTTGCTCGATGGTGGTGGAGGAGATGGCGAAGACTATGATGTTGGCATCGTTGCCTCCAATCGGAAATGCAAATGCTTTTACTTTGAATCAACTGCTTCTCTTATCTGATTTTGATTGAAAGATGGAAATGTTCAAAATCTTGCCATAATCCTCCAATCCATAAACCACGTTTCAGACATTTGGACCAGCCAACTCTATTTGCCAACACCGCCACTGGTATGAGAATGATATCTATTATGAAATGGAATATGACTATTTTGCGCAATAGATAAACATTGATTGATGAAAAGTGGCATTTTGCCTAATAGATAAACATTGATTGAGGAAAAGTGGAGTACCATACGGCAGTAGTGAGACGTTTTCTTTCATTAGACCCAGTTCGGTTAGACGAATTCCATAATTAAATGAAAAAGTATATAGGTTTTGTTGAAGATGATGACTTGATGGGCATTTTAGGAAGAAATTAACAAAAAATAACTTATGCGATTGGTAAAAAATCGAGGAGTGACGCAGTTACAATTTCCATAAAGGTGACCGACCCACAATTATTCCTTGATTAATAGGGCATAGCATTAGTGGTTGTGGTGTCGCATATATTGAATGCAAAATGAATCGGTGGATAAGTTTGTAAGGGAAAAATAGACATGTCTTATTTTGGTTTTGTTCTAACATTTCTTGGTCCTAAAGTTTAGGTTTATTTTTGGAATCAAAATCTTGATAATATTTTTTTTTCTTGCTCCTAAAGTTTAGGTGTATTTTTGGAAACAAAATATTGGCAATATTTTATTCCTACTTCTTCTCTAAGAGTCCTGATTTATTTGGTAATAAAATCTAGGAAATAAAGGTAGTTTATTTGCTTATCAAATCTAACTCCTAATCCTTTAGTATGTTGGAGTTTGTTTCATAATTAATTTGTAGGACTCTTTCATCTATTTATATGGAGCATGACATTGAGAAGATTACAGAGAGCTTAGAGCAGAATAGACATGCAGAGCAGAAGGCAGTGCACCTAAGGAAAGCATTCAGAAAAAACGGTGTTGCTGAAAGTTGAATGCAGTTCTGGATGAGGCTTCATCCTGAACTACATTGAAATTGTGACTGTTTACTTTCCTAGTGTTTCTAGGAAGTTTTTTTTTAATCCCACATTTTATGTACCTTAGTTTATATGGGTTTTGCTCTCCAAGACTTGTTGTCTTGTGAGAGTTTTTGGTTTGGTGATTTCACATATTGGTTTGTAAAACACTTCATCTTTTTAGTAAAATCTTTTTTACCATAAGGCTGGATCTACAAATATAGGCATGTAGATCATTTGGTAATCATCTGTGTTTATTTTTGCTTTATATTATTAAGTCTTCCGTTGTTTTTGAGTTTCTAACCAATGCACTTCCCAGTGTAGCTACAGTAACAAGCTACATTGCGAACTGCATTGACAGATTTCATGAATCCTAGCTACTATTGATCTTACAATTGGTATCAGAGCCTTCTCTTGACGCCACTAAGAGTTGATTCTGGTTGTAGCCGTGATGGATTCTTAATACGAGAATGTTGTTCGTCCTCCAACTTTGACTAATGTCAATTATTCAATTTGGAAAGTTAAGATGCGTATCTTAATCAAATCAATTGATGAAAGAGCGTGGCTTGCTGTTCTGAATGGTTGGACTCCTCCCAAAACTACTGATAATGACGGTGATGTAAAAATCACTAAAGAAGGAGATTGGTCTAATGAAGATAGAAACACTGCCTCCTTCAATTCAAAGGCTTTGTCTGCCATATACAAAGCCTTAGATGCCAACACTTTTAGGGTTATTGCTAATTATGAATCTGCTAAAGATGAATGAGAGGCCTTTCAAACCTTGTGTGAAGGACCTGCCAGTGTTCGTGCTTCAAAACTGAGATTGCTTACCACACAATTTGAAAATACTAGAATGAATGAATTTGAGGATATCATGTCTTATTATGGTAGGCTTCTTGATATGTATAATTCTGCCCTTGCTTTAGGTTATCCTATCACCAATGATAATCTTGTTAGCAAGATGATGCGCACTTTGCCTGAAAGGTTTAATGCAAAAATTTGTGCTATTGAGGAATCTCATGATATTGATAAAATGGGTTTTGACAGAAAAACCTTTTACCAATCCTTTTGCAACAAAACTTATAAGCTTGTTATTTTCTTTTTATTTTCATTATTTTTCGGAATATTATTGACTAGTTTGAGCTTTAGTTAATAATTAATTGCATTTGAGAGACTATTTTTATGAATTTTGTGCTTCATGTAGGTATCTCAAAGATATTCGAGGTTTTATGGCTCAATACGTGCAAATCGAGGCAATTCCGGACTTTAATGTTAAGTTTTGATATTTGCCGTTAAGTTCCATCAAGTATTTCAAAGCATAGCAGGCCTAACGGAGGCTAACCAAGCTAACGGAAGACCAAACTGGAAGGCCTGGGCAGGGAAGGACTTTGCCAGAATAATCCAGAAGCAGAAGGGAGGCCGACGCTATTAATGAAACTTTCATTAATGTGTTATCGCCTCCTGAAGAAGCCACGTCACCGCCTCCACTAGCGCGACCCGTGTGTTCCCAACCGAATCTGGGTCAGGCTGCGGCCCATTTCTCTTTTCCCTATCTCCCTCACAGCCGTGGCCCGTTTTCCCTTGGGTAACCCGCGTATCCCTCTCCTGGTTGACCCACGTCCCAGCCTTGACCCAGCCCCCCTTTTCTTCTCTCTTTTGCCCCTAAATCTCCCTTGCTCTTCCTATTTTACCCTGGCTGCCCCCTGCCTTGTTGCCTTTTCTTTTTATGATTCCAGCCGGCCATTTTTATGAAGCAGCCACTAGTTTTAGGGCAGCAGCCCTAAAACTCTTCCCAATTCCATTTATCCACTTCTCCACCTCTCCACCCAAATTAAAAATGCTTCCATTTTGAAGGCTTGGAGCATCAAATCAAGGGTCAAGGGAGCAAGATTAAGTGAAGTCAACCAAAAATTTCAACTTCAATTGGTTTAATTCTTCCACTTTATTATTTTTATATTGTTGTAATTTTTGGAGAAACTTTACATTTATCTTGATATCTTGATGATGAGCTAAATATATTTTTGGATTGTGATTATTATCTATGTTGATTGTGATGCTTTAATTTAATTTTCTCTATATGAAGTATTACTCATATCTTTTGGTCATTATCATTGTGTGCTTAATGCTTTTAATGAAGTCATGAATCATTAAATGAACCCTAGAATGATAGGATACGAAGCAAAAGCCCTTCCTATTATTTTGAAAATCGTGATAATTGTTTACGTATCTAAAGCACACCGATTGTCGAAGGTCGTAGATAGTCATTGGGTGCTTGATCTATCACGTGGCTATTTTCTCCCCTAGGTTATGTGTTGCGATGATATGAGCCCGTAGCAAAGATGAGTGATAGCTAGGTTTTCTATACGTAGCGAAAGCCCGTAGAAAATATTAGTGTGCACCCGACTACCAAAAATTTGAGTTAAGAAAAATATAGAGAGTTAAATTAAACATTGGCTAGACTGGAAATATCACAATCCTACTTTTTACCTTGATTTGATGTTGCCGCTGTTTCATTGTCGCGTTAATTTAGTTTACTTTCTTGCTTTTATTTTGTTTATTTTAGTTTTATTTTAAATCTAATTTCTGTTAGCTTAGATAAAATTAGGTGTGCCCAATTTTAGTACTTAGGATTTATTTCTAGCTCTATCCTCGTGGGATCGACTCGTACTTACAAACTTTATTACTTGATACGATCGGGTAATCTTGCCCGTGTTGCGTTCGCGCACATCAAGTTTTTGGCGCCGTTGCTGGGGATAGTTTTCTAGAATTTATCTTGATATTAATACCAAGCTTGCCTAATTTTAATTTAAGCATTTTTTTTCTTTTTTCTCTATTTGCTTTAATTTTAGTTGTAGTTAGTTTTCGCTTTCTTTTAGAGTAGTTTTTTTAAATATAGTTCTTTTGCATTTGAGCTTGTTTGTTTAGTGAGTGTTCTTGTAGTTAGCTTGGAGCGATGGCTTGGAACAATGTAAATTGGGACTTTGATCAAAGGGCATGGAATGAAATGCCGGGAATTTATGAGAATGAGATGGCGTCAACCGAGGCTATGAATTATACTCCGGTCCACCCGAATTTAATTTGTGAAAATTGTTATGAAAATCATTTTTCATATCCGTGTGCATTTGGGATGGAGTCGAATTCTTATGCTTCTTCCTCTCACTATCATCATGAAGACCCCCATCATCACCCCTTTGATCCAAATTATGTGAGCAACAATTACCCTTGGGAAGTTGAGTGACGCTCGCTTACGGAAGAAGAATTAATTCAAAGTCTAAAGGCTCAAGTAGCCTTGTTGATAGAAGCCATTAAGCTCCGAGTCCCTCCTCACAATTGGGAAGCTACAATGCGGGAATTCGGTATTGCCCTGATGAATCGCCTCAAGAAGACCTTCAACTCAATGCCAAGGAAAACCCAATGGAAATGGAGCTTTGCAATGATCTCTCTCTCACTAATGAGAGTGGAATTTCGAGTATCTTGGGACAACCTCACTTGGAAGCGCCTCAATCTTATATCCATGTCGCGGTGGAAGATCAAAGTATAGAAGCTTGTGAGTGTAAAATGATCAATCATGCTCCCCACCCTATGTCGAGTTCTCCCACCCTTCAAGAGTGTGTTAGTAATGAGATAGAGCGCCCAAGCATTTTTGAAGAGGATGATTCTTTTGGCACAAATGAAACCTTCGAGGAACCGTTCCCTCATTTCACTCCACCGAGCATTGAGGCTCAAATTTCTTATTTCCACCCTCCTCTCGAGCTTCAAGAAGAGTTTATACACTTAAGTGAGTTAGGTGTGATATTTCCTATTGCCGACATGTTCAAATGGCCTATTTTTCGGGAGTCGGTAACTAAGGAGGTGTTCAAGCTTAAAGGACTTCAATTAAAGCACTTCCTTGGTCATGGATTTTATGGGAATGCCATGTGCGCGTTTCTAAATGAACTGGTGCCTTCGTAGGTGAAAAATTGGTTTTTTTATTTCTTTTGTATTTATATGTCTTGTATTTTGAGTCATTTTTCGAAGCCCTCCCAAGTTTTTGGGTTTGTAGAGAGGTGCACATAGAGTCCCCACACCAAAAATACTTTTTTTCTCTTTATTTTCCTTTTATTTGCAATATAATTGGTCTCATACATTTCTTTTGAGCTTTGATTTGATGTAGGAGTTGCATAATTATTGAAGTTTGGGGGTGACTCGCGGAGATTCATGGAGTGAAGTATTCATGGCTTGGACTTTAAGTGAACCGACTTTGAGTGAGTTTTCTCTTCTTTTTTCTCCCCCCTTTATATGCATTTTTATGATCATGAACATTGTGGGCAATGTTCGGTTCTAAGTTTGGGGGTGGGGTCGGCCTTATTTTTGCCCTTGATTTTTGGGAAAATTTTGAAAAATTTTAGAAAATTTCAAGCTAATTTGGACCCCATTAATCATGCTTTGATCATTCATCTCATCACTTTGGCTCTCATTGAGTTGTATGTGCATTATTTTCTTGGATTCGGTCTTGAGATTATTACATGCATAGTTGAGGATATTTTGTGATTTTTGTGCTAGCTTTCCCTCATTCATGTTAAATAGTGCCCATGTGTGGATCTCTTGATGAATTTTTATGCTTTGCTCTAGCTTTGGTTGTGCATGTGTTATGAGTACTTTGTTGTGAGTTTTGATGCCGTTAGATGATTTCGAGATTAATGAATAGCTTGGCTTGTGAGTATGACAATAGCATGATATAGGCTATGTTTGACTCGTTTGTGCCATATCGACCTACCCATGTTCACATTAAATCCCTAGATTCCCATTTGAGCCTTATTGAAAGAATGATGTGTGCAAGAGCACACAATGACCCCCATTCGCCTTCATTTTGATCACCCACATTGACTTATCCCATGAGCCTATATACTTTATCCAACCCTTTGAGAGAGCACTTTGTGAAATGAATATCCAAATTTATGTCTTGGAGGGAGTGTGAGCTTCAAGGAAGTATTGTTCTTCATGTTTTGGTGTGGTGTGATTTAATCTTGGTTGATGAGTTGGGGGTTGTTTATTTTGTAAAAATGGGCCCTTGTGTAAGTAAAAAAAATCAAAAGTAAAGGGCAACCAAAAATTGTGAACCATTTGTGCTTTAAAATCCTTGAAAAAGGGTAATTGTGGGATGGAAAATCATTTGTGGTAGCTTGATATACTCTCAACCCCAAGTTCTTGATAAAAAAAGAGCTAAGTTTGGGGGTTGTTGAGAAAAATGATGAGTTATGATGGAATATGTTCTTTCATGAAGCTAGACTTGAGTGTGATTTTGAAGGCTTCACTTGTGCTCTCTTGTCTTGATATCCTTCCCTTCATTTGTAGCTCAACCTTGGCCTAACATTACAAGCTTTGCAAAAGTCCTATTGATATTGTCATGCCATGAGTTAGTGCCTTGTGAAGCATATCTCTTTCGATTTCATGGCTTATGCTTGGTATCTCATTGAACATTCAATCCTAGCTAGAGCAATGCTATTTAGTCATGGGCTTGTGCTTCATGTTTTTGAGTAAGTGTTTGAGGAAAGTTTGCTAGCATTGAAATCACATCATACCTTGGTTATGCATTTTTATAATCTTGAGTTTGATTTCTTATATGGTAATGCATGTGGGATCTTAATTGAGTGCTGCCTTCATTTCATCTTGTTCTCGAGCATCTCCATAATCCATATCTCTCTTTACTCGGGACGATCAAAGCTTAAGTTTGGGGGTGTTGATAAGCTTGTTATTTTCCTTTTATTTTCATTATTTTTCGAAATTTTATTGACTAGTTTGAGCTTTAGTTAATAATTAATTGCATTTGAGATACTATTTTTATGAATTTTGTGCTTCATGTAGGTATCTCAAAGATATTCAAGGTTTTATGGCTTAATACGTGCAAATCGAGGCAATTTCGGGCTTTAATGTTAAGTTTTGATACTTGCCGTTAAGTTCCGTCAAGTATTTCAAAGCACAGCAAGCCTAACGGAGGCTAACCAAGCTAACGGAGGACCAAACCGAAGCCGTATGGCGGGGAAGGACTTCTCGCCCCGAGGTAATATTCGTAAGCGTATGGAGCCGAGAAGGGAGGCGCTATTAATGAAACTTTCATTAATGTGTTGTCGCCCCTGAAGAAACCACGCCACCGCCTACTACTAGCGCGACCAGCGTGTTCTCAACCGACGAATCAGGTCACCGTGGCCCATTTCGCTTCACCGGCCAGCCTTTTCCCCTATCTCCCCTCATAGCCGGGCCCGTTGCTTTTCCCTTGGGTAACCCGTGTATCCCTCTCCTGGTTGACCCATGTCCCAGCCTTGACCCAGCCCCCCTTTTCTTCTCTCTTTTGCCCCTAAATCTCCCTTGTTTTTCCTATTTTACCCTTGGCTGCCCCCTGCCTTGTTGCCTTCTCTTTTTGTGATTCCAGCCGGCCATTTTTATGAAGCAACCACAAGTTTTAGGGCAGCAGCCTTAAAACTCTTCCCAATTCCATTTATCCACTTTTCCACCTCTCCATCCAAATTAAAAATGCTTCAATTTTGAAGGCTTAGAGCATCAAATCAAGGGTCAATGGAGCAAGATTAAGTGAAGTCAACCAAAAAATTCAATTTCAATTGGTTTAATTCTTCCACTTTATTATTTCTTATATTGTTGTAATTTTTAGAGAAACTTTACATTTATCTTGATGTCTTGATGATGAGCTAAATATATTTTTAGATTGTGATTATAATCTATGTTGATTGGTATGCTTTAATTTAATTTTTCTCTATATGAAGTATTACTCATATTTTTTGGTCATTATCATTGTGTGCTTAATACCTTTAATGAAGTCATGAATCATTAAATGAACTCTAGAATGATAGGATACGAAGCGAAAGCCCTTCCTATTATTTTGAAAATTGTGATATTTGTTTACGTCTCTAAAGCACACCGATTGTCGAAGGTCGTAGATAGTCATTGGGTGCTTGATCTATCACGCAACCATTTTCTCCCCTAGGTTATGTGTTGTGATGATATGAGTCCGTAGCAAGGATGAGTGATGGCTAGGTTTTCTATATGTAGCGAAAGCTCGTAGAAAATATTAGTGTGTATCCGACTACCAAAATTTGAGTTAGGAAAACTATAGAGAGTTAAATTAAACATTGGCTAGACTGGAAATATCACAATCCTACTTTTTACCTTGATTTGATGTTGCCGCCGTTTCATTGTCGCGTTAATTTAGTTTACTTTCTTGCTTTTATTTTGCTTATTTTAGTTTTATTTTAAATCTAATTTCGTTAGCTTAGATAAAATTAGGTGTGCCCAATTTTAGTACTTAGGATTTATTTATAGCTTTATCCTCGTGATGGATCGACTCGTACTTATGAACTTTATTACTTGATACGATCGGGTAATCTTGCCCGTGTTGCGTTCGCGCACATCAAAAACCTTCTTACAGTGGAAAGAATATTGATTTTATTCAGTGTAGGGAGTGTCAAGGATTTGGTCACTATGCGAATTAATGTGCAAACACCTTGAGAAAGAAGGATCTAAATTTTTCTTCTACTTTGAGTGATAGTGATGATGAAGATCCAGGTGTTCTCATCACTCTCACGCTATATACAACTATCAATCGATTTTGCGGGTTTTCAATCGATGTACCTCCGAATGTAGTTGCTTCACAAACTACATCGAAGCTACATTGACGTAAGCTGGGATGACTTTTCTTCTTAAACTCTGTCACGAAGATGGTAGAGAATCTGAATCATATCTAGAAGCCTATAAAGAGCGTACAAGGATTGGTAAAAGAGGGCTCTTCAAGTTACATTACTTGGAAAGACAAATGATACACTAAAAAAGGTAAATGAAGATCAGAAAGAGTGTATTACAAGACTGGAGTGTTTGCTGAGCAAGAAGGATGTGGAGATTGAAAACTTGAAAGAAGAGTTCATCAAAGCTAATGAGACAATGGCAAAATGGAATTCAAGCCAACACAAATTGGATGATATGTTGAAATCCAGAAATAGTGGTAAGACTGGGCTTGGATTCTTTCCAAAGACTTTTGTTAAAGAAGGTGAAGGTACATCATCTGCACCAAAATAGTTTAATAAAAATTTTCAAGAACAAATTTCTTTGAAAAACCAAAAACTAGAAAAAGAAATTTTGTGTGTAATTACTGCCACAAGACGAATTCAGGGTGATATATATGGACCTATCCATCCACCAAGTGGACCATTACAATACTTTATGGTATTAATTGATGCTTCTAGCAAATGGTCACACACATGTCTATTATCAACTCGCAATACGATATTTGCCAAATTCCTTGCACAAATAATCAAACTGAGAGCACAATTCTCAGATTATATGATTAAGAAAGTTAGACTTGATAATGCTAGTGAATTTATATCTCAAGCATTCAATGATTATTGTATGTCAATCAGGGATTGATCCAAGTAGCTCATGTTCATACACAAAATGGTTTGGCGGAATCGTTGATCAAACGTATTCAATTGTGCCAGACCATTAATGATGAAACAAAGCTCCTACTTATGGGGTCATGTTGTTTTACATGCATGTGACCGTTCGCCTCGGGCCAAGTGCATATCACAAGTACTCCCAATACAACCGGCATTCAAGAGAGCCGAATCTATCTCATCTAAGAGTTTTTGGTTGTGCGGTATATGTACCAATTGCTCCACCACAACGCACAAAGATGGGACCATAAAGGAGATTGAGAGTATATGTTGGGTATGAATCTCCATCTATAATAAAATATCTTGAACCAAAAATGGGTGACGTTTTACGACGCGTTGTCATTTAACGAAGACAAGTTTCCACCTTTAGGTCGAGGGAAACAAATGGGAAAATAGATCAAATGGTGCACATCATCGTTATTTCACCTTGACTGCGCCACAAATCAACGTGAACAGGAAGTTCAAGCGATCATATGTTACAAATGTAGCAAATCAATTTGGATACATTTATAGACACAAATAGTGACAAAGTCACATGTAGTAGCTATAAATGCTCATGCTCAATTGAAATACCAAAAGGCTACCAAATGATGAAATGACAAATGAATCTAAGACACGCTTTGGTGAATCCATTGGTTGAAAGGATAAACATCCTCGAAAAAGAAAGTGATTGAAAATCCCATCACATGAAAATGTTCTAGAAGAAACACACGATCATGAAATTGTTCGGAAAACACGATCATGCAAATCTAGTAAGCCATGCAGTAACGATAACCATGAGATTTCCATTAATTACATGTGTAATAGAAAAATATGGAACCGAGATGAAATGGAGAATATTGATGATATATTTTCTTATTCGATATCACACAAATTAATGGCAGGATGATAATCCGATTCTGAACCAAAATCGTAGGCGAATGTCAAAAGAGGCATGACATGATCAAATAGATAGATGTCATGAAGTGAATTAAGTTATTTGAATAAACAAAAAGTATTTAGATCTATCTTTGCAC
>JABEVN020000822.1:0-27901 GCA_013146195.2 Codonopsis lanceolata | reverse complement strand
AGTATCGGGCAAATTGATAAATTGATAAAGTGATCGTGTAAAAAGATTAAGAGTGAACATGTCATGTGTCTTAAGTTAAGGGCTTCACAGTAGGAGTTTGGCATGTTTTCCCGATTTGCATCATGCATTGCTTTCTCAGGGCATACGGGTTGTAGTCTCGTTTGAGTGCGGCATAAGCCAAGGCTTACGGCGGGCAAGGCCCTATCGCTGGGCGAGCTTGAGATGATTGCCTAGTCGGGCATGGCCCGGCTCGGCGACTATCAGCCGGCATGGCCATTGTTCGGTGTGGGTAACCGAATCGGTTGAAGTATATCAAGCTGGGTGTAAGGATATGTGACTAAGCGGTGTTGCTCGGTCACTATAGGAACCAGGTAGCTTAGCCGCTATCCGATGGGCAAGGCCCCTACCGCGTGGCGGGCATCCTAAATGCGTGAGCCAGGGCGGGGCCACATCTCGCCCACGAAGAAATTAAGTTCACTAGTACTTGGGTATTGAATGTTGGTGGGCACAGCCACAGTCGGTTGTAAGCGAGCGGCTTTTCGAATATAATGTAGACAATTGATGCTAATAAAATATGAGTGTAATATTATAGAGAAACTTGCCTTTATTGAAATAAGATTTGTGACCCTCAACGAGGGAATGAGGGTCTTGCGTCTATGTAAGGAAGATCAATCTCTACGGATAGTATTTTTTGAGATGATTAGCATGCCATGGGTGCTTTAGGTCTTTTCCTTCCGAGTCAGTGCGTAGGTGCCTTTTCGATATGTAACTTTGAAAGGTCCTTCCCAATTGGGTGATAGCTTTCCCCATTACTGCTTTCATTTGTCAGGTCACCTCAATTTTTCGAGCACCCAGTCACCAACCATGAGGCTCGCCCACGACCTTTTGTCATGATGGGCTTTGCCCGTGCTTGTAGTTGACCATTACAGTCGAGCATCTCTTCTAGGAGGTCGAGGTCTATTGCCGTGCCGGTTTGATTGTTTTGCTCGTTGTAATGAGGGCAGATAACTAGGTAGAGCCATTTCAAGCTGGAATCATTGCCTCGGATCCGTGAGGAGAGCGAATGGGGTTTCCCTGTTGGACCGCGTACATTAGTTACACGCCCATAAAGGCGATGGCGGCTCTCGGCCCATTTCCTGCTCGCCCTTCCAAATTTCTCTTGGCGTGCGAGGCATTTGTTCGGCCCCCATTTTGCCCGTTCCCTTGAGGGTAGGCTCTGAAGATTGCCAATGCTTGCTCTAGCGAGCACATTACTGCGATAAATGCTGTCCAGAAGCGTATTGCCATGGTGGGATACAATTGCCGCGGGGAGGCGAGCCTACACCACGCTTGATCGTGGGCGAACTTGATGACATTTGCTTACGTGATCTTGGCGGAGGCTTTGCTTCTATCCATTTAAGTGAAGTAATCAATGGTGACAGCATATTTATACTTGCCTTGTGCGAGTGGAAAGCAGTCGATCGGTCAATCCCCAGCATGCTCGAAGGGCAGGCGCGGCAGGGGGTTTGTGTGGTTGATGGAAGTCTCGGTATGTCGCGTATCTTTGGCACTTGTCACATTCACGGGCGTATTTCTCTGCATCCCTTCGGGGTTATCCGGTAGTATCTGGCAGCGTAATACTCTTTACCTAGGCGCGGGTGCGGATGTTCTCCCTCATGTACTTACATGCAGGACACCTTGATTAGTTACGAGTGCAGAGCATTGGTGGACCTTAGATCGCATGCAATTCCCCACTGCAGAGTACCCCGGCTGGCTTACATTGTGGTGGCCTTGACCTTGTGCTGGGGTAGGATCCCTTGCTCGATGTAGTCTTTGTGTCGTCAATCAATTCTGGCATTTGGCTCAATGTCCATTACCAGCGGTCTATCGATGGCCGGAGTATCTAGGTGCTCGACCATTCTTGAAGGATTCAATAGTGATAAGTTTTCTTGACGATCTTAGATAGATAGTGCCTTTCGCGTGTTGTCGCTTTCGGTCAATTCGATTATTTCCCGAACTTGAAATTTTTCAAAATTCCTTTGACAAGCTCGCGATGCTTGGCTAGTGTGGGGTGATGCACCATGTATTCCCCACGGACTTGGTTTACAACCGGTTGTGAATCAGGTACAACGTGATCGTATCAATTCTATGTCTGCTGCTAGTTCGAGGCCGTCGATTCTGACCGTGCTCGGCCACATTGTTAGGCGGGGAACTTGAACCGTAATGCTAGCTCGAATGCAGTGACTGGTGGGAGCTATGAGAAGGATGCCGGCTCGGCTCCCGACCTTGCTCATTTGGCTCCATCCACATATAAATCCCAGCGGTTGGCAGTCGGGGTTGTGGCAGTTGTTCTTGCTCGGGCTCGTTCGCTTTCTTTGGTTTTCGAGGCTCTTCTTCTGCAGGTGAAGCTTGTTTCGACGAGAAAATCGGCTAATGCACGGGCCTTGATTGCTACTTTAGGCGAGATAGTCTATGTGGAATTCGGTGAGTTCTATCGCCCGATTGAGTAGTGCAGATGAGTCGGGCTTGTGAAAGAATCTTGCTTGTGATGGGGCATACGTGTATACTATGATTACATGTGCGAGAAAAATAAGCCCTTAATTTTCGAGGCGTCGACAAGCGAATAAGCTAATTTTTCTGCATTAAAATAACGACCCTCAACAGGGCTGAGGGCTTTAGACACATAGTATACGGGTTTTGAATGTCTAATTCTTCCACAACGAGCTTTGGCGGCCGGCTAGATACACAAACAAAGGTTCGCCGGGCACGGGACTGCTAAGGAGGGTGGCTTGCCAAGATATTCCAGCTGGCTAGGGCTTTGGCGCAACTCTGCATTCCATTCGAAGCCTTTGTTGCAGCGCAGATTTTGAAAGTGGGAGACACTTTTCGCCAGGAGATGAAGCGGCCAAGGGCAATGACTCTTCCATTCAATCGCTGTATGTGCTTGATGCAGTAGGGCTGCTCCATATCGAGCAGGGCCTGGATCTTCTCTGGGTTTGCTTCTATACCGCGCTGGTTGACCATAAACCCGAGGAATTTTCCTGCTCGAACCCCGAAGGCGCATTTGCCCGGGTTAAGCTTCATGTTATGTTTCCGCAGATTGGCGAAAGTCTCTGCCAAGTCGAGAGTGTGATCGCGACCTTTGGTTTTGATGACCATGTCATCAATATACGCTTCCATGTTTCTCCCGAGCTGTGAGCCGAAGACTTTGTTGACCATACGCTGATAGGTTGCCCCTGCATTCTTCAACCCGAATGGCATCATTTTGTAGCAGTATAGGCCCCCCGCTGCCCGGAAGGCTGTTTTTGCTTTGTCTTGTCTGTTCATCCTGACCTGGTGATACCCCGAATATGCGTCTAGAAAACTGAGCATCTCAAAACCGGCGATAGAGTCTACTAGCATGTCTATTCGAGGCAGCGGGTAACAGTCTTTCGGGCAGGCTTTATTGAGGTTTGTGAAATCAACACACATCCGCCATTTGTCGTTTGCTTTCCTGACCATTACCACGTTTGCTAGCCAGGTCGGGTACTGTATTTCCTCGATGATGTCTGCCTTCATGAGCTTTTACTACGCGGGATGGCGGCACTTTTTCGGGAGTATTGCCTCGGACGCCGCTTTGGGGTCGAATGTGGGGTCAACATTCCGATCATAGCAACGTCCTCGCTGATCCCTTGCATGTCTTCGACAGTCCAGGCAAATACATCCAGACTGTTCTTCAACAGGTCAATCAGCCTTTCCCGAGCCTCGGGAGGCATGGCCTTCCCGATTTTGATTTTCTGCTCGGGGTAGGAGGGATTGATGATAATTTCTTCCAGCTCGCCCTCAGGTTGGATATCGGGTTCATCCCGCACTTGCAGGGTATCCATCTTAATATCTTGTGTCTTTGGGTGCTTTGCCTTCTCCGGAATGAGGTTTATGGAGGTGGTAATCGCGTAGTACCTTTCGTACCTCTTTTATGGAGGTTGTGTCAGTCGGGGAATGTCCACGATCAGTTTCTGCTTTTTCTTTTGGGAGTCTCGGACGTACTCCCACATTGCCCGAGGTTTGCTATTCAGTATACCCACTCCGTCTTTAGTGTAAAATTTTGTCTTTTGGTGAGGTATCGAAGTGACCATTTGAAATTTGGCCATGGCCGGAGCGCCCAGGATGCAATTGTACGCTGATTTGAGGTCGATCACCAGGAAAGTGATCATCTCTGTCCGGGTTTGTGCCCCGTCTCCCATGAAGACCTCAAGCTCGATGGTCCCTTTTACGCCCACTTGGTGGTTAGTCGGGAGTCCCATGCTCGATGCTCGATGTTGCTCTACTTCTGCTCGATGGGCCTTATAAGGCTCATGCTCGTGATCGGCACATGATGATAGCTCGTGCCCTGCTCGTGACCGGGTTTGGGCCGGGCATATCAAAGGGTATTGTTTCACTCTAAAAGTGCAGTTGTAAACTTTTGAAATGGGACGGACTCAAATTTACCTCTAATTATTACTTCTTCTGTTTTACCTAGAGAGTCTATGTTTAAAAATTCTAATAATTAAGGGGGATATATTAATCTTATTGAAGTTTATCATAATTACAAAATTACTTAAGAACAAGTAATGTGTTTACAACCCAAGTAAAGAATAAAGATGAAATATTATAAAATTTGTAATATAATTATTTAAAATAGACTTTTAAATTGGTATATGTCAAAAATAGTATGATGAAATATTAAGGAAATCAAATTAGAGTGAATGTTAGATGGATGTCAGATTCCAGCCCAAAAATTATGATTTCATCAAAAAAAATGAAATACGTTACAGTTGCAACTTGCAAGTGGCATTCGTGGTGGCTAGTGGGTTGCTTTGGCAGAGATGATGTCAGATATGAAAGAAAAAAAAAGTAGGACAAAATTGCAAGAAAAAATGCTAACACACTTAACTGAGTGCTAACAGAACCTAATGAAAATAGTGATTTTTTGAATGAAGGGTAGTTCCGTTGGTTGCCCACCCACCATGACCCGCAAGCTGCCATGGCCGGCCACCCTATGACCGGCCGACCATCAATTTTTTATTTTCTGTTATGTTTGTTATCATTAACTTTGTTAGTCTTTTTTCCTCGTGATTTTGTTATAGGTTTCGTAAAATCTGGCATGGCGGCCATGACCAATTGGGGGTGGTTATGGTGGCGGTCCCTATGAAATGTAGCACTATTAATTTTTTAAAATAAAACAAATAAAATATATTTTTTTGCATTAGGGCAAACTAGTCATTGCTCATAATACAAAATGTAAATAAGGGCAAAATAGTCAAATTCCTGAAAAGGGTTACGTTTAGCACCTATGTTTGTTTAATGGTGGAGAAATTGGAGAAAAAAAAAAGGTTTAATATATAATTTGGTCCCTAACTTAGCACTTCAAATTGATTTGCAAATCTCTTTGGCGTTTCATATTTTGGTCATTAAACTTAATTTTTGGCCTACCTTTAGTCCCTTTTGTAACGTTCGTCTATTATGACATTCAATTGTCAGTATAATGCCCAAAATACCTTAATGAAAGTTGAATTGAATTGCCAAGTGACATAAAAATTAATTAATAGAAAAAGTATTAATATACTTTATTTTTTTCTTTTTCCATTCAAATAACTTTATATCTTTTAAAAGATATAAAGTTATTTGAATGGAAAGAGTAAAAAATATGATAGATGTTTACTTCTTTTTTTTCAAAAATTTCAAAACTTGATATATTTATGTGTTCAATAAAATAATGAAATTTTCTTAAAAAATAAATTATGTCTTCTTTTTTTTTTTTCCCGGGTAGAGAACGTAATTCTTAAGTTTTTTATTGGATTAATATATAATTTGGTCCCTAAACTTGCCAATTCCAATTTATATGGTAACTGATGTTGAAACTTTTCTATAGTGGCTCTTCAACCAAACATTGAACTTTATATCAGTCCTTGGTGGCGTTATCTTTGGAAGGGACGTTAAATATTTTGTGAAAAGACAAAATGTCATCACTAATTCTAATGAACATCTATGAATTAAAATAAAATATATAAGGAAACCCCCACCCAATTACCCTAACCCCCCAACACACACGTACACATACACTCTGGTCAGTCTTCACTGTTTTTCCCACTCTTAATTACGCACCTCAACCACCGCCACCGTTATCCTCTGACATCCATAACCATCGTGCACTCTCAATGCTATGTCGCAGACTTTGCACCTCCCTCCCCCATTCTATTCTCAACCCATCTCACTGCTACAGAAAATCCCCTATCCCATTTCTAATTTTAAATCTGTCATCTAGACCAAAGTCGTCGGAATGTACATCTCCGGCTGCGACGCCCCGTCTCCTGGTTTTCCAATTCTTCAACGCCTCCTACCTTCTCCCTTTACCATCTTCTGTTGGTACACCCTTATTCGCCGCAATGTGCGTTTAAATCTTACCGAAATCGGACTCGAGCTTTATGTTTTAATGCGAAGACCACAAGCTTATACATTGTAAGACCCCGATTCCCGGTTAACTTGAATTGCGTGCAATGCTCACACTTCTTCTCTTGTTGATCGCTTGTTTGGTTTGTGAGAGAGTCTAGATGTGTATGAGAGATCACATTAAGACCAAAACACTTTTAAGAGATGTCATTTAGTTGTTAACTTGCTAAAGTCACAAGTCGTAACTCGACGATAGTCGAAATGCGACGCGATTGAGAGTTTACTCGGGTTTTGTGTTCCTGACCTCGATTTGGTCCTAGATCTTTACATGATGATTAAATAACATGTTTAGATATGTTAGACTTCTAGATGGATGCATATATGTAAGTATTAGAGATCATTCATAACATCCTTAACATGATTTAAATCTTGTTTGAATGCTTGTCGAATCGACGGTTTGATTGCTACTTTACTTCTTATCGTTCTTCTTCTTTGTACGATTTTTTCGGTTGGTATTATTTTGACCCTAGATGACTAGGGGACCTTGGGGAATTAACTTAGAATTATTTTTGAGTGGTCGTGTAAACGTTTACACACGCTCAAGTTTGATTTTCGAAAATTCGCGTATTTCCGAAGGCCACGATAGGTCTGTAGTATTTTGGCCATAACTTTGTGTAGGAAACTCGAAATTTGGATCCGTTTGATGCGTTAGAAACTAGACTCATAGATATTTCTAAACATACCTTTTGTGTAATTTTAGGATGTGTGTTTCGGTACAGGAACATTTTGTAAAATGACCCAAATTCTGGTCTACTATAGTTGACCACTCATTGTGTGTTAGACTTTCTTTTTGGCCAATCACACACCTACCCTTAATGATAAACTCCCCATATTCAGTTCTTAAACCATCCTAACTATCAACCATTGCATGCCTTACATCTTGTGGGAGTTTTGAGTGCATGGAAGGCACTTGGCAAAGAGAGACATCAACATGCATCAACATGCATTGGCCACTCCTCCCACTCACATTTTCAGCCATAGGGTGACCAAACACACCCACTAAGCCTCCCATTTTCTGCCATCTCCCTCCAAAAACGTGGCTGAATACTCCTTGAAGGTTTGAGAGAGTTCTTGAGAGGTTCTTGAATGTTCATCAATGGTGGCCAAAGCTAGAGGAGTCCATTTACAAATCCAAGCCATAGAAGTGAAGAGGAAGATGAGGAGAACCCATTCCACTCTTTTCATGTTCGATTTGTTTACTTGTAGTGGTGATTGTAGGTAAGCTACTATACTCTTCTTATATGATTTTTGGTGCTCATTGACCCTAAGGAAAACAAGGGTGCTATTTGAGATCAATGAGTACACATGCATGCTTTGTGCGCTTTTATTTTGAAGTTAAGAGTGAACTTGCTAAGAATCATCTGTAGGATGATTTCTATGATTTGTGAAGTATGTTAGGGAGGTTCATTGTGTAAGCTTGGACTTTGATATGATGAGTATATGATTATAAGTTGATGAAGTAAATGGGTTATTGATTATAAGTTGATGAAGTAAATGAGTTATTGATGATGTACATGATTTTTGGAGTTTATTGGATGTTATGAATTGTTAGAATTATAAATGGATATATGTTTGGGAGTTTGGAAGTATACTTGTTGAATCTCTATTTTTTATTTATTGTAAGCATGAAGAAGAATTTTTACAATGAATTACATGTTTGAATGTTTCGTTTGACTTTTAAGAATAAGAGTTGACTATTATGCATATGAGAGTATGTTGCCATCTAATTGATGAACTTTTGATTGTAAGCATGAAGAAGAACTTTTACAATGAATTACATGTTTGAATGTTTCGTTTGACTTTTAAGAATAAGAGTTGACTATTATGCATATGAGAGTATGTTGCCATCTAATTGATGAACTTTTGATTGTAAGCATGAAGAAGAACTTTTACAATGAATTACATGTTTGAATGTTTCGTTTGACTTTTAAGAATAAGAGTTGACTATTATGCATATGAGAGTATGTTGTCATCTAATTGATGAACTTTTGATTATAGCGAATAGGATCTGTAAGACGGTCTCACATTAGACCTACTCATACTACACTTCCTCCTTTCATGAATAATTGTCCTCATTTCATTTTTGTCCGTTCCAAAATAATTCTCATTTTTCAAAACTTTTCTTTAAAAAAAATATTTTTACCACTTTACCTTTAACTTTTCGACCCATTTTAATTAAGCCACATACACAAGGAAATTAAATAAAATCACACACTATATCAATATTTATAATACAATCAATTATTTTTTTTCTTAAACGATATATCAGGTCAAAAAGAACAATTATTTAGGAACGTAGTGGTATAAGTTAAATTACATCCATACTCGTTAATTCTCTCAAACATGATGCCATAATTAAGGCTCGACTTAATTCTATGGGAGACAAGTAATTTTTGACAAACATATATAAAACAAATATTAAAAGATACTACAAGAGAGAAATTGCAAATTAATAAAATGAGCTCGTAAAGAATATACAATGGTAAAGAATATTAAAAAAAAACACTATCTATTATCCATTCAACACTAAGCCCTATCTATTGCAGTGTTTTAAATATATAATTTTTTCGCAATGAAATTAATTTAATACAATTTTTTTTCTTAATATAGTAATTTGTGTCTAGTGCATAACGTAAATTTTACCATTGTTTTCTATCCGTCTCAAAATTATTGTCATGATTACTACCGTGATCTGTCTCAAAATATTTGTTTACTTTCTGGAAGTGAAACAAATAATTACTTTAGCATCCTACTTCGCCTCTCATTTTAGTGAAATGATATAATCGTAATTTTAGTCAAATGATTAAAAACATACTTTAATTAATAGTTTTATCATAGTTTTTGTGAAAAGTCATATAGAACTGTATTTTAGGACGTACTCCGGCCGTTTGTCCCCAAAAAGCAGTTTTCATTTCCAATCGGAGTAACTAATCTGAAATCGCTGATAAAAAATAGGGAGAAAGAGAGAGACTTAGTAGAAAATTTCCCCAAACTAGTCCAACCACAAAACGATGAAATCCAACTAAACGCTGACGAATGTCGGAGCCTTGTGCATCGTTTGAAGTTGCTGGTTTGTACTAGGGAAGCGACTTGTTAGATATCAGTAGGCGAGGGGACATGAGTAGTTGGGATGAGAGAGAGAGAGAGAGAGAGAGAGAGAGAGTTCCTTGCGGAAGAAATAAAAAGGGATTAGGGTTTTGTTAAATGACGTGATTTTAGGCGGAAGTAAGTCCGTCAATGGATGGATAGGCCATCAGACAGCAGTTGCAGTGCAATTGAGACTTCAAAATTTTCGGGATGGCCACTATACTAGACTTATCTTGCACGTTAATCCCTTTTTGGATGGACGTTAAGTTTGGACGTTAAGTTAGGTTAAATGCCTATTTTGCCTCGGTTTCATCTTCATCCCTCTTCATCTTTGTCACCTCCGGAATCCGACGACGGCATTGTCATCATCGCCGCCTGAATGCCTCCGTGGCATCTATTTTACGTAGGTCCCACCCCGGCCCTTCACCGAGGAGTTTCATATCTTTCGAATTCGGCACTGGTGCTTGCCTTCCCCAACCCGGCCTGCTCTTGAATCGAACTCGCCGAGTCGAAGAACTCGATAACTCTCGAACATTCGAGGTCCAAAGATCTCGACTCTTGTTGATAAATACCGATTCAAGACAGGTAAGGATATGTCCAACCACAAGAAACAACGGTTGTAGCGAGCTCGTGGTTATCGGGTCCATCCCATCAAAGACATCGAGTCCGGCCGAATCGTTTGGGAGGAGGCGTGAATCAATGAGCTGGAACCGCCGACGATCAAAGGTAGCTTTTCGGCGAGATATAATGTCGGAAATTCTCAAGGCCGCGATACTCACGAAATCGAGAGGGGTGACATGGTGGGGGTCGGAGGGATCAAACTCGCCGAGGTGGTGAGGAACACCTTGACGGTCGGGCATTGGGATTTTGTTGGTGGTGATTGTAACAAACCCGCATCTCTAGCTTAGCTATGAAAATCGAGATCCGGTTGCTATGAAAATCCCGGATTTACGCTCAAAGAATAGAGAGAAAGGTCGATTGGGATGAAGATGAAGATCCGATTCAGATTGGGATTGGGATGTTGCTATGGCTGAGAGGATGAAGATGAAGAGGGATGAAGATGAAGATTATTTGAGGATGAAGATGAAGAGGATGAAGATGACAGTGATGAAGATGAAGACAGGGGCAAAATAGGCATTTAACCTAACTTAACGTCCAAACTTAACGTCCATCCAAAAAAGGGATTAACGTGCAAGATAAGTCTAGTACAGTGGCCATCCCGAAAATTTTGAAGTCTTAGTGGCCTAATTGCAACCTTTTGTATAGTGCAGTGGCCCAGAGGTGTGTTTTGCCTATAATATACATCAGTTATAGGTATATGTGAATCTGATTCAAAACTTTATATCATTGATATTATCCGATCCATGATGGATTAAGTGTATGTCAATCCATATTTGAATTCGTTAGCAGTCAACGTATCCAACTAAATCTCGAATCCGATTTAAAATTGATCACGCAAAAAATGTGGTGACCTTGTCGTGTCGTGTCCGAGGTGCAGAAGGTGACGTCATGTCGGGGTCGCCGGAAGATATCCGGCTTGGAAGTCCGGCAAGTAAGAAGTGGGTGGGTGTCCCCCAAAAGTGTGATAATCAGTATATGTTGTGTGTATCATAGATAATAAATAAAATGGAGTGTGTGTATGTATGTGTATAAATTGGTAGTAGGGAGAGATGAAGGAGAGTTCTTATTCTTTTCCTGGAGGAAAATAGTCACTGACCTTTTAGATAGGAAGTTTCCTACTATTTATATTAATGGTCTTTCCATATTGGGCTTTAGTATGTGATTGGGCTTGGACCCTTCTTTGGATATGGGTCCGGGCCTCCTTCCGGGTATGGGCTTGGCCCAATCTTCTAAGTATAATTTCGGAGTACACTTTTAGGCTACCTGTTCGGGCCTAAAATTTTGGTGCACTTCAGTAGCCCCCTACTCCTTATCCGTTGTGGCTAACATCGAGGGTAAGGAGTATAATCTACTTGTAGTTGTTTCTTGTGATGCTGAGGGTTTTGAGATTTTGCTTTGAATTCCAAAAGAGTTTATGTAGCTGACTTTTGAACCTTGGTGGGCAAACTGAGTGTATAATTGATCATTGATTGGCTTTTTAGACCTCAGCTGGTGAGAATAGGTATGCAAATTAAATAAGATATGTTGTACTCGACATAAGGCCATAATAAAATCTCTCCTCGGTGTGACGAGGATCTTCAAGAAAACGAACCATAAAGCCTTAAAAAGATTTATCCTCGGCGAGGCGAGGACCTTCAGGAAAATCGAGTCATAAGACCATAATAAGATTTATCATCGGCGTGGCGAGGACCTTCAAGAAAGCGAGCGAGCCATAAGGCCATAAACCGCAAGGTACTGAGAAAGGCACTGGGAGCATGTTTTTATGTTTATGAAATGATGAATGGAGGATGCATGTATTTAGTAACCTGTAAATATGTATGAAATGCTCATGTGAATGCAGTAGGTATTTAGAGGCATTAGAGCCTGGCCTCTCCTTGGCTTAGCAAGGAGGCAAATATGTATGAGGCGCTAGGAGCCTGGTCTCTCCTCGGCATCCCAATGAGGCAAATAGGTTTGAGGCATTAGAGCCTGGCCTCTCCTCGGCTTGGCGAGGAGGATAGGTATGAGGCATTAGAGCCTAGTCTCTCCTTGGCAGCAGGCGAGGAGGCCAATAGGTCTCACCTCGGCAAGCAATGAGGCAAATAGGTATGAGGCATTAGAGCCTGGTCTCTCCTTGGCAGGCGAGAAGGCCAATAGGTCTCACCTCGGCAAGCAAGGAGGCAAATAGGTATGAGGCATTAGAGCCTGGTCTCTCCTTGGCAGGCGAGGAGGCCAATAGGTCTCACCTCGGCAAACAAGGAGGCAAATAGGTATGAGGCATTGACCTCAAATAAAGTGACCTTGAACCGCAAGGTACCGAGGGTAATGATTGTGTCGAGCTGGAGCGAGATATATAGCTCTGCCGAGAAAAACTGTGATGCCGAGATGGAGCACAATATAAAGCTCATGGCGAGCGTAGTAGTGATGCTGAGCTGGAGCACAATATGAAGCTCATGTCGAGCGTAGCTGCAAATGCTGATGAAAGCATGATGGACGCTAGGGGAGCGTAACGTGCTAAACACTCATAGAAGCTCGTGTCGAGCGTAGTAGTGATGATGAGCTAGAGCACAATATGAAGCTCATGCCGAGCGTAGCCGCAAATGCTGATGAAAGCATGATGGACGCTAAGGGAGCGTAACATGCTAAACACTCATAGAAGCTCGTGCCGAGTGTAACTGTGATGCCGAGCTGGAGTACAATATGAAGCTTAGGCCGAGTGTAGCTGCAAATGCTGATGAAAACATGATGGACGCTAGGGGAGCGTAACGTGCTAAACATTCGTAGAAGCTCGTACCGAGTGTAAACTGGAGCAGGGAGCATAAGCACAGGTAGGCGCGGTGTACAACTCGACCGCGAGTAGACTCGAGCGGGAGGACAAGGTAGAGCTCAGCCCTGAGTAAACTCGAGTGGGGAGCATAATGTAAAGCTCGGCGTGCACATGTATGAAATATAATCAGCAGCATAGCGCCGAAGCGTAGTGTGCTCGGACGCGAGAAATAATAATCTGAGGCTCAGGCTTTAGCACGAGCATAATCTGAAGCTCGAGCTCTATCGCGAGCATGACGTGCATGGGCACATGAATAATTGTCTGAGGCTCGAGCTTTGGCGCGAGCATAATCTAAAGCTCAAACTCTAGCGTGAGCGTGGCGTGCATGGGCACGTGAATAATAATCTGAGGCTCGGGCTTTGGCACGAGCATAATCTGAAGCTTGAGCTCTAGCGTGAGCGTGGCGTGCATGGGAACGTGAATAATAATCTGAGGCTCAAGCTTTGGCACAAGCATAATCTTAAGCTCGAGCTCTAGCGCGAGCGTGGCGTACACGGGCACGTGAATAATATGCGAAGATACCAAGTAATAGTCTATATCATCACTAATAATCCCGGTCAGTGGCCTTGTGGCAAATATGAATAAAAATGTCATGAATTTAGCTATAATGACCGTGAGTCCCTGCCAAATAAACAAATATGTTGTAGGATCTCTCATCAGTGGTAGTGGTAGCCCCCTACTTCTTGAGCGTAAAAGTGTACATGTAGATCGAGAAGTAATAAAGATCTGTGTTTCCTTCATGCCTCTGTACCAGCCCCCCAGTTAATGATCGTTATTAACTGCGAGTAGTAAAAATGTGGGCACATGGCCTAAAATGTGACCTCGTCGAGGTGAGGTAGGCACGTAACCTTGTAAATAATCTTGTAATAGTTTGTAGAGGAACAACTTGTGTTATTGATCGTGGTTGCCGAGGCTATGCCCGTTTGTATTTTGTACCTGAAAGTTTTAGGAACATCTTTGTATAGGAAAAAAATCACTTATTCATATACATCATTTAGGTGGAAGGTTTTACTTTTAATTAATTATTAAAAGTAAAATAGTTCTTTTTAGAGCTTTCAAAACGGCCATGTGGGGTGGCTTTGCACACCAAATGACAGTCTATGAAAACCTTGGCCCAGCCTAAACCGTCGTTCGATCGCGGGTAAGACGTACGGGCATGTTTGCCACTTTCACCCTTCTTCCTTTTACGGGCATCAATTATCACAAAAAGATCTACTAAAGAATGGAAAGAGAAAGAGAGAGATGTATATGGAAAGACAAAGTATTGTGCACAAACGCGGTCATGTTACTGCATGTAATGCGATCACCTTGTCACAAACACGGCCGGTTTTACTTTCTGAACATGACCGCTTCATCTTCTAAGACTTTTTGCTAAAGTAACGCACGTAGTTGACTTACGCGACCGCTTCAAGTATTGAGAGTCCTCCGAAATATGATGCATCCGCCTTGTCCCTGGTGACGCGACCGTTTTCGTGCGATAAACCCAAAATTCTGTACCGCGAGTGGCTATGCCTCCTACACCCCCCCCCCCTTTGAGGCCCAACCAAGTCCTTCAACCCTGCCATTGTTTGGGTGATCAAGACATCCTGTTCACAACAGAAAGTGAAACATTAATCTAATCATATGATGACATGTCAACATTTTTACACAAATGGAAGGGTTGATGGCGATACACTGGAGAGTAGCTGAAAGTTAGAAACTTAAAAACCCAACACTTCTCATTATCCCTAGCTCCTCAAATTTCTTAATCCGTTTTTCGAACTCGATTCGCAATATATATATAGTTAGACTGTGAGAGGGAGAGGGGGGATTTTTGTGAATTAGGGTTAGGGTTAGGGCTAAGGCAGAATGGGGAAGAAAAGAAGAGGGTGTCATTGTATCTGGGAGAGATAGAAAGAAACGGTGCCCGTTTGACTGGTGAGCACACTGTGATTAGAGAGAGAAAAGGAGTGATGGCGCTGATTGATCGAATTGGACGCCCAAAATGATCTCAGGGGTGCAGAACGGTCACAAGACCGTTAGGGGTGCGTTTTTATGATTTTTTTTTTTTTTGCTTTTTTTTCTTCCTATTTTACTAACCTATAAATACTCTCATACTTTCTTCAAATTTTTCTCACTCATCTTCTCTCTAATTCTATAAGTTCTTATCATCCGTCAATTCTAAAACTTTTCATCTCTCAAGTGTGCTACTGCTCTCTAATTATTTAGTAAGTTTACTTATTAATTTTTATTAATTACGTTTTTTTGTTGTAATTATATATACTCCCTCCATTTCGGGTAAAGAGTCTCTGTTTGAAACTCAATTTTTTTTTAAATAACACTTTCAGTAGTCAATTAGAAATAAAATGACATTTTTATACCTTAATTTTTGAAAGTGTACTCTTTAAGTAAAGAGGTATGATATTACGAGATAGAACATGTGGTATTAGTAGAAGCTCTAGTGTTAGTGCCGTTAAATCAAATCTCTTAAAATCTCTACACCATTAGATTAAATATGCTATTTTTAAAGTAATAATATAAACATTCCAAATTATCACCAACTTAATCATCTAACGACTCAAACACTAAAACTCGTAATAATATAACAAACTCTAGCTCGTAATACCATTTGTCTTAAGTAAAATATCACAAAATGAAATTATAGACTCTTTGCCTGGAACAAAAACAGTACAATTTAAAATGTTAGTAAAAAATCAAAATAGAATATACTAAGAAATATTATTTTTGGTGTAAAATTTAGTGTAAAGAGTTTGAATTTAAATAGTAGATAGCGCTGAACTATCCCAAATGAGAGTTTTTGAGTTGAAGTTGGTCTTAGTTGTAAAATGTTCGTGACGTATGCGAGTAAGGATCTTTTTATCGATACATTCATATATTTTCGTCTGGACACCTTACCATATTTCAAATAAGATGATTGAATTAAGCATATTGGTATTTAAATACACATGGAATCTTTAATTATACTTTTTGATGTCCATATTATTAATTAGCGAACCAACAACGTAGGAATGAATACATTAGAGTAAAATTTTGATCGGTCCCTTTTGCAAAGATTCTAATCCTTTTAGTCCATCGTTTTTTTAATCAACTTTAAAAGATTATCTTTGAAATAAATGTTCTTATAATACTCAATGTCAAAAAATGCTATAAATTTCTTATTCTTCTCTATCGTCGTTAAATTCGTTCGTCCAAATATACAAAGAAAATATGAAGAGGAAAGAGAGCGAGGATTTAGGTAGTGAAGAAAAACGGTGGTTACTGCCAACTGTTTTTTTTTTTTTTAATAGATCTTTCCCCTAAGGGGTATGTGAAGGGATTGAACATGAGACCTCACATTTTGTAAAGCCCCAACCCTATCAATGGGTCACCCCTTAGGGTCTACCAATTGTTTCTTCATCACCCTAACTTTCCACTTTTTTACTTATTCATATCATGTTATTGGTGGTGATGTTGTTGTTGTTGTTCTCTTCATCATTGTGTTTGTGTGATTCAAAATAAATTTACTTATGTGTTTTGTGTTGTAATGCATATTAACTTCGATGAAATATCTGAATAATTTTCTTTTCGTTGTTTGACACCTTTTTGAATCTGGATTCATCAATTTTGAATCACAACGCATTATTTGTAAATCGTGATGCATCGATTTGGATTTGGAATGCATGAAGTATGTCTAAAAATTTGAATAATTTGTTAATTGTGTAGTGAAAAAAAATTAAATGAATGTTTGTTTTCGTAATGATTTTTGCATTACGATGCAAAATTGGACTTGGCAAATAAAATTGAATTAGACAATTAAAATTAGTTTTTTGCATCGCGATGTAAAAATTGATGTATCTCGATGCAAAATTGGACTTAGTAAATAAAATTGAATAAAATTGATTTTTGCATCAGGATGCAAAATTGGACTTGGTAAATAAAATTGAATTATGAATTAAAATTGATGAATCGCGATGCAAAAATTGATTTGGTAATTAAAATTGATTCCATTTAAATTGATGCATCGCGATGCAAAAATTTATGCATCGCAAATTCGCAATGCATTTTCGTAGCACCTCAGGCTTATTAAGGATATCGTAGTCATCTCGCCACTAAAAGTGACTTTTTGCAGTTGAAAAAAAAACACACAACTGAAGGAATAAAAAACTTAGAAAAGAGACTCGCCCGCAATTTTTCGAACACTTTACACACAAACACCCACACATACTAATCGATTTCCATATTTTAGATCCGTTTTAATGGCATTTGGACCTCGCTTAAACAAGGACGCTCTCCACTATAACTACTTATTGTATTATATATTATGACCAAAGGATTGAACCGAACCCATATACAACAAACTATACACACTCCCTCCAGATATGAATAACCTCACTAGTTCATAATCAGGGGATCTTTTTTTTTTTTTACAGTGACTCCACACACACATGGAGGCTATGTGTCCTCTCTTTTCTATATAATGTATTGATAAACCTGTCGGAAGGACCCCCACCGACTCACGGTTTTTCATTTTGAAGATCACATAGCCAGATATCCGACACTGACGACAATTTCACTACTAGAAGCTGACAACCTATGTTCGACCCTACTTTCGGGCCTTCGGCACCCCCGGTACAATGATTTTGGCATCATCAGTTGATTTCGTTTCTAGGAACGAAATTGTCTATGTCCTTCTCTAGTAGTAGACTTCATCGAGCAAAGGGGATGAGGATCAAGTTTAGCTAGATTTGCGATTGAAGCGAAACTCAGCCAGAAGTCTATCTGATTATGTCTGGAGTGTTGGACGAATGGGCCAAGGAGACAAGCAAGTAACAAAAAGAAAATGAGGTGGTCTCCTGTAAGACGGTCTTACTGATCCTTATCCATAAGACGGATCTATCTAGGTTAAATGAGGCAAAATTCAGAAATCTCAATGCAACCCCTTAGTTTTTGAAAATTACAGCACCACCCCTCATGTATATATATGTAGAGTGTCACTTTTTACTATTAACAGTGTCACTTTATAGTATAAAATGTGTCACGTTTGGCCTTAGAAGTGTCACTTTATATTTTTAATGAAAATTATAATTTTTCCCTAAAAAATTATTACTTTTTGGCAAGGTTCTAAAAATCGTTAGGCGGCCGCTAGGCGGCACACTAGCGCCTAGCGCATTGGGGACTTGTCGGGGCGTATTCGGGGCTTAGAATTAAGGCATAATTACTATTTTTTTTTTGATAATTTACATCAAAGATCAAACACATTGACTACAATTTTTTTTTTAATATTTGCCATTTTATGAAACACTTGTCTATATTTGTAAAATGAACAAAAATATATAAACCTACCATTAATCCCAATTCCCAACAACCCCAAAGTAATAAACCAGCCAAGTTTTGGCAGTCAACGTTAGTTTTAAAGTGACACTTTTTAGTTTTAAATGTGTCACTTTTTAGTATTAAATGTGTCACTTTTTAGTATTAAATGTGTCATTTTTTAGCATTAAATGTGTCATTTTTTAGCATTAAGAGTGTCACTTTTTAGTATTAAATGCGTCACTTTTTAGTATTAAATGCGTCATTTTTTAGTATTAATAGTGTCACTTTTTAGTATTAAATGCGTCACTTTTTAGTATTAAGTGCGTCACTTTTTAGTATTAATAGTGTCACTTTTTAGTATTAAGTGTGTCACTTTTTAGTATTAAGAGTGTCACTTTTTAGTATTAAGTGTGTCACTTTTTAGTATTAAGAGTGTCACTTTTTAATATTAAATGTGTCACTTTTTAGTATTAAGAGAGTTACTTTGTATTTTAATAAGAATTATAATAAATTTTCATTTATAGTGTCACATTTAATATTAAATGTGTCACTTTTTAGTATTAAGAGTGTCACTTTTTAGTATTATAATAGTATCACTTTTTAGTATTAAGAGTGTCATTTTTTAGTATTAAAAGAGTCACTTTTTGGTATTAAATGTGTCACTTTTTAGTATTAAGAGTGTTACTTTGTATTTTAATAAGAATTATAATAAATTTTCATTTATAGTGTCACTTTTAACATTAAAATGTGTTACTTTTGTGTTTTCAATGTATCACGTTTGGTTTTAAATATGTCATTTAACATTTTGTCAAAGTCCGTTAGGATCTTAGAATTAAAAGTGTCACTTTTTAGCATTGAAAAATATCACGTTTTAATATTAAATGTGTCAATTTTGGCAGTCAACGTTAGTTTTAAAGTGACACTTTTTAGTATTAAATGTGTCACTTTTTAGTATTAAGAGTGTTACTTTGTATTTTAATAAGAATTATAATAAATTTTCATTTATAGTGTCACTTTTAACATTAAAATGTGTGTCACTTTTGTGTTTTCAATGTGTCACGTTTGGTTTTAAATGTGTCATTTAGAATTTCGTCAAAGTCCATTAGGATCTGTCAAGTATCCCAAGACAATTGATGTTAACGGAGATGACAAAGGATTAAACTGTAAGGCGTGGAAAACATAAGAATTTCGACGGCAAACCTTGAAAGTACAGGGGTACCGGAGTAAAATAACACATCTCCCCAATAAAACTTAAAAAGAGCGCTAGGGGGTTTCGAACTGTCAAGTATCCCAAGACAATTGATGCTAACGGATGGCTAACGGAGCTGACAAAGGATTAAACTGTAAAGCGTGGAAAACATAAGAATTTTGACGGCAAACCAATTACAGGGGCAACGGAGCAAAATAACACATCTCCCCAATAAAACATAAAAATAGGGGGTTTCGAACTGTCAAGTATCCCAAGGCAATTGATGCTAACGGATGACTAACGGAGCTGACAAATGATTAAACTGTAAGGCGTGGAAAACATAAGAATTTTGAAGACAAACCTTGAAAGTATAGGGGCACTGGAGTAAAATAACACATCTCCCCAATAAAATTTAAAAAGAATGCTAGGGGGTTTCAAACCGTAGACACCACACGCAAATTTGCAAACTTAAAGAGTTTTGCAATAAACCATCTGGACAAATTCATTTTTTTGATTTTTATAACGTATTATTTATTTATTATGATCTGCGAATTTTTAAATGGGGTTCCGTCATACGGATTAGGATCCGTAAGAGCGTCCTACACAAGTCTTTACCAAAAAAAATCGTGGAAATAAAGAAATCCTACCTGCTAGTAGAGATGTTAATAGGGCCGAAAATCACAGGTCTGAACCTATTAAATCGGGTTTTTTTAGGGTTAAGTTTGCAATTTCAGCAGACCGTTTAAAGTGGACCGTCTAAACCGCAACTGATTAGGGACCGAAACCGGCAGGGCTAGATCGAAACCGACAGGATTGGACCGATTAACATCTCTACTGGTCGCGCTAAAATTTAAGTTGTCATTCTAACATTCCATCTGTTTTTGCATACTAACATTTATGTTAGTCTTACTCTCGATGGTATAATTTAAATTTTATCTTTTTTTACAAAAGGTAAAATTGCTTTATAGTTTTTATTTTTGGTCATCTCTATTTTATTTTTTCGATCATTACACAATGAAAATCTAAAATTTAAATATTATCCCAAAAACAACTATGCAAATCAAACTCGTAATGAATCTAAGTTATTCAAAATTGGATTCTGTTTGGTCTAATAAGAGTTTAGTTAATGATATTTATGATTCTCGACTTATTTTATTATTTCATCTTTGATTAAGACTTTTTAGTTTTTAATTAGTAAAACTTGAAGTCTTGAAGTTTGTTTGTGTTTTAAACTCTATCACGTATGTTTAACATTGTTGACTCGTTGTATGACTCATTTGAGTCATTTTGTTTTGAATTATGTATTGTTGAGTGTTTATTGTTGGCTCGTTGCCCGATAATTACTTGTTTTCGAATTTTATATTTATATATTTAAGTTGTTTTATTTTGTTTAGGTGTAACCCGTTAGTGACCCGTTTAAAATCGAAACATAGAGTGGTAGGTCTAGCTTTGTAATTTTAACGAACCGTTTAAAGCGGACTGTTTAAACCGCAACCGATTAAGGACCGAAACCGACAAAATTAGAACGAAATTTACTGAATTAGACTGATTAACATCTCTACCTGCTAGTCTTGGTGAGTCATGACAATCATGCATGAGGTGCCAATAAGTCAACACTTTTCATAATTGCTTTCGGTGAAGTAATATATATTATCTAATGGAGACTTATCACTTAGTCTAGAGCTATTTATATATGGTGGGTTCCATAATCAATAAGCAAAACCAACTCCACCTACCGCATTCCAAAAATACTAGCAAATTAATACAAATAGTTTTTATTATTAATAATTAATAAAATACTAAATGTTTTAGTGCTTATTTAATAAAGAATGTCTACACTTATTCAATATTAAAAGTGGGTTAACAAAATGTTACCTAGTCAAATATATCAAATTTTTTGTCAAATTCATTTATCTATAAAATCAAAATAGATAAAATATCGAGGTTTTATACCTCATTTATTGTTACTCGCTCCAAGAATAACATCTACAAGCTACTCATCAAACTTAGTCTCTCGGCTCAACTAGCAGCGGACAATGAACCGACTTATGTCACTCAAGCTCTCGAAGATGTCACGTATCGTCAGGCTGAAGAATATGATCATGATACATTGACTCGGAGAGAGTATCGAAAATCAAGTTGTCATAAAAAGCGAAGAAGATAACATTTATTTATGAAGGCTGACCCATAGATAAACAGTAAAATGAGTAATGATATGGCCACTTTAATAGCATTTAATTTTGAGTATCAAATAATGTGGTATTTTATGTGCCATATTGTTAACATAACTTTTTAACTTATAGTGGAGCCCATAAAATGCCAAATAAGATGACACATTGGAAACCACATCATTTGGTGCACAAACTTAAGTACTCATTAAGTGGCTCTAGCATTACTCCAGTAAAATATAACTGAAGAAAAATGGTCGTGGCATGTGAATTAATAACTGTTGGAGAGAGTAGTGAAGAAAAAATTTCATCAATAAATTGCAAACGTCCACTATGTGTTTAACTCATCACTTGATCGATTTAGTTGAAATTTATAGCTAAGAAATGACTATATTCGGTAAGAAGGCTATCCAAGTAGAAATCAAGTCAAGTGGAGATGCGTTTCACTCGCTCTTCAAGCACAACCCGCATGAGATTCATAAGTTGAGCCATCACGTACACGGTTGTGATCTGCACGAAGGTGAATTCGGAAGTGTTGGGTCAGTCATCTCTTGGAAATATGTCCATGGTAAGCCAAACTCAATTCCCCTCACCTTTCAATTTCTTTTCTTCGTTTAATAAGTAGTCTTGCTAAATTATTATTTTCAAAATATTAATTGTTGAACCCTTTTTCGGTATGTTTAGTATAGTTTTTAGGGGTGTAAATGGTTTGACTTTGAGCAAAATATGAGCTTAACAATATGTCATCGATTTGTAAAAAATCAAACTGAACTAAACTGTTTAAAGTCTTGAGTTGAACCGAACTAAATCACGATGGTTCGACTCGGTTTCGTGGTTCGACCTACTTTCAAAAAATGAGATTTCAACATTTAAACAAACCAAAAGAATAAAAAAACAAATTAAAGAAAATACAAAAACTAAATAGATGTTGTTTCAACACTTACCGATTCAGAATATGTTGGGTTTTTAAACTAATACTCCCTCCTCCATTCCATACTATTTTTAGATGTTTCGTCTTGATTTATTTCATTTCTGTGATGCATCAGATGGGAAAGTCCGATTTGGAAAAGAGATTATTAAAGACATAAATGAGGAGAAAAGATCAATCACGTTTGAGTTGATTGAAGGGGATCTCTTGGAAGATTACAAGACCTTCTTGATCACTTTTCATATCGACAGAGAAGGTGAATATGATTTGGTGACATGGACATGTGAATATGAGAAGCTCAACGAGGGTGTTTCTGATCCAGATACATTTCTCGAGTATTTGAAAAATGTCACCAAAGGAATCGAGTCCGGCCATCTCAAAGAGTAAATAATTAGGTTGGAGGGCTTGCTAATAATGAGATATTTGGTACAATAAAAAGAGCTTTATATCGTGTTGATTTTAAAGGATAGTTTGTGGTAGGAACTTGATTCTAAGAGGCTTATGGTATAGCCCAACTAGTATAGTATCGCATCCCATGGCTGGTGTGGGTAAAATCATCCTATGTAATTGTTATGTACCTCAACAAATATCAATAAAGATTCCTATATAAGTTATAAAAATGCTTGGGTATATTAACTCAAATTATCTGACGGTTGGGATTGATCTTGCGACAAGTAACCTCCCTCATATGTAGGTCAAGTTTAAACTGTGCCTCTTAACTACCATTTGGAGCAAAATGTACCCCTCAACTATAGTCTAAACATGATACGTGATACGACCATTTTATTTCAAATGCAGGACCGGTCATGAAGGGGGCTTGGAGTGCAACCGCCTAAGGCCCCCATTTTTTAATTAGATGTGTCACACTTTTCCTATTAGGGCACTTCTTGATCTACGATTGCAAAAGCCAAACCAATCAAGTAAAAAGCATGTTCCTTAACTTCTGTTTCATAGGCATAGCTCCCTGGCCGGTTGCATATTGGTTAGACAGACCGAGTAAACAATAAGAAGGCTTCTTCAAGTTGCCAATACCCAATTTCAAAAAATGGTTGAATTTATCGGGCCTCCTTTTAGGCTCATACCTTGATGTGTAAACCCCTCGAATTTGTTGGTAATGGAATTGTAGCCACCTGAATTGATTAACAAACAATGGGTTTCATTGATCAACATAATAAAGAAAATGCATAGATTCATACCTACACACAAACGAAGGCAAACCAAATATACACACCGACACACACATACACCAACACAATGGATAAGTAAAAACATCAAATTAGAGGGGTAGGTTTGTTACCTTGGATCAAAAGGGGGTGATTTCTTAGTATATTGGATGAAGGCAAAAAAGAGGCTTCTTCTATGGTGCATAGAGAATGACATGTTTGAAGCATCTTGTAGTATATGAAGGAACAAAATCAAACAAAGGTTATTTTCTATAAATAATTTTGAATTAAACCTTCCTTTGGTTAGGTTGATTGGTTGTTGAGAAATTACGGTAAAATGAAAATATGAAACCTTAAAATGACTTCTAATGTGCATTCGTAAAACAACGACTCAACTTATAATACTCTCTCATGCATAAAATCAAACATTTGCAATGCAAAAATAATAATAATTATAGAACAATAATATAACGAAATCAGAAAATTGGATTGAAAGATTACGTCAATATTCTCCGAAGGTGGTGTGAGTGAGAAAGGCAGAAGCGTCATATTTTAACCTCCATCATCAAAGCACATACCCTCCAACGTCATATTAAAAATACATTTAAGCTTTTAGAATTATAATTTTCTGAAATGATGGTAAGCATTGTCTTCATTTGAGACCAAAAACGAAAACTGGAATAAAAAGCAAGAGACGTACAAAGCTTTCAAAATAAAGTTCTATAATGACCGTCAGTACTGTCTTCATTTTAAGACCAAAAACTGGAATCAGAAGCAAGAGACATACAAAAAATGAAATAGTGACTAAACAACTACATAGTGCTAAAAGCTTGTTTTACCAACTAAGCAATTCCACTTCAAGGGATAGACAATAACCACCTAATGGAAACATACAAAAGCCTCCTACTCTATATGAATGTCACTCTTAGATCAAAGTAATTTACACAATTTTTGTTCCCGAACAAAGTTAACATATTCTCGTAATTTTATCAGCGGACTAAGTTCCGTATGTTCCATAATCCTCCATGACATGACACCGAAGTAAACAAACATCTTTGTCACACTCATAAACCCAAACATACTTGAACTTTTGCACTCAAATGGTATTTCTAAAATTCGATGATTTTCGAAAATTGATATTCATCTACTGTAATCAATCAAATTGTACACCATAACACGGACTTCCTAACACATTAATTTGTAACATTAAAATAACATTCAAAAGAAGACGTATAATTTGTATCATTATGCAACATAGATTCGCCGGGGGAAGACTGTATTTTGGATTGGGCAAAACTTGTAAAATTTAAATTTAAATTTAAATTGTTGATATTTGTTGCATCATTTTGCTTAAATATTTTGAACATATTGTTGTACCACTGCTTTTAAGCTTTTATGGTGACTTCAGTTACACATATTCTCCAATAATTCATTCAAGCTAAAACAATTTTATCACTAAAATCACCTTGGAAGCAAAATCCTTGAAATTATCAACTTAGCAAGAATGGCGAAATCAAAGAGTAAGTAAACTACTGTCAGGCTCAGGAAAAGAATTTACCTCCGCCATGATATCCATCATTGAGCAACCAAACCGCAACTACAAATTCCACTTTCTTCAGGTAGGCATATAGAGAATCAGAGATTTTAGAATTGGGAGAGTAGAGATACATATTGCTTCAGAGAATTGGGAGAGAGAGATTATTGCTTCCAGAATTGGGAGAGTAGAGATACATATTTGTAGTCGTGGATGAATTGGGGGTGGCCGAATGTGGGCTCACTTGAAGAAGAACGGCAAGCTTTGAAGAACCAAAATTGAATAATTACACTTAAAAATCAATATAAAATCATAAATGGAAACGGAAGACGCAAATAAAAATCAAAATGCTTACCGGATGATTAGAGTGCGAGATGGGTTGCGAGGGGAGGAGAATAGGCAATAGCGGCGAAGCAAACCCTAGGCGCTGTCAAAACAGATAGCGGGTAACAAAGGGTTGCGACGGCGGAGAAAGGAGCGAAGAAAATTGGAGGAGGGAGAGAGTCAAAGAGAGATCAGAAGAGAACGGATGTGGGATTGGAATAGCAGGGCAGAGAATAACCGCTAGTCGCACATGTGAGAACTGAGATAGATTAGAGTCAGTAGGAAGTAAAACGGTAAATCCTGACCGTTTTTTATCCCAAATCAATTGCGAGCGTGTTTTCAAGCTGTACTATAATATAGATATTACATATTTATATTTTACCATTCCATATTTCCATTTAGTCATTTACTGTCGACATGGGGGCAAGCGCAAGAAGAGAAATGGCAAAGGCGACAAACCGTTGACACGCAAATCTCGATTTCTTCACATGGCGGCTCGATTTTTTCAAAGCAACGGCTCGATTTCTTCATAATAGCGAGCGGAAGAGGTCAGAATCAAACAAAAAAGGAAATTGAAGTTGCGATCAGTTGATTTCAAAGAAATTCCTCATCTCTCCTTCCCGAATTTCCCCTTTCTCGCCTCGGGAATTGCTTCAAAGCTCAATTACCTTGAATCCAAACCGCTTGACAACAACTCAAACCCCAATTTCCTTGGTTTCTCCGTCAATTGTGGATTTTCCCTGGTTAGTAATGTGGATTATCTTCTCTCTCATCAATTCTCTCAAAATAATAATAATAATAATAATGGTAATAATAATAATAATAATAGTAATAGTAATAATAATAATAGTAATAATAGTAGTAATAATAATAATAATAATAATAGTAATAATAATAGTAATAGTAATAATAATAATAATAGTAATAGTAATAATAATAATAATAGTAATAATAATAATAAAAGTAATAATAATAATAATAATAATAATAATAATAATAATAATAGTAATAATAATAGTATAATAATAATAATAATAATAATAATAATAATAATAATAATAATAGTAATAGTAATAGTAATAGTAATAGTAATAATAAAAATAATAATAGTAATAATAATAATAATAGTAATAATAAAAATTGTTATGATATTAATGGAAAATTTCATGTTATTTAAATTCTATATAATTTGAATATTTATTGAATTCAAATTTAATGCATCAAAACGAACATTAAAATATTTTTAAACAATATATGTAAATATTTACACTTAAGAGTTACATTATTTTAATTAATTTATAAAAACCTTTAGCGACGTAAATTTTCGTCGCTAAAGGTTTTTATACATTAATTAAAATTTAATTTCAGCGACGGAAATTGCAGTCACTAAAGGTTTTTATAAATTAAATTTAATTTTAATTTCAACGACATAAATTTTCGTCGCTAAAGGTTGACTTTCAGCAACCGAAAATTTCGTCGCTGAAATTCAACCTTTAGCGACGGAAATTTATGTTGCTGAAATTAAATTTTAATTAATTTATAAAAACCTTTAGTGACGGAAGCGTCACTAAAGGTTGAATTTCAGCGACGAAATTTTTCGTTGCTGAAAGTCAACCTTTAGCGACGGAAATTTCCGTCGCTGATATTAACCTTTAGCGACGGAAATTTGTCCGTCGGACATCCGCGACGCGTGATCACCAACGGTCCACATACGGAAAATTCCGTCAGCTGGGGAGCCATTAATCGATAGAATCTTGACTTTAGCGATGGAAAATTTCGTCGCTAAAGGTCATTTTTCTAGTAGTGTCACTTGATCAAAGCGAATGTACCACTGTCTAGATGATTGTTTGAGACCATAGATGGAACGATTGAGTCGGTACACTTTGTGCTTTTGTCCCTTGACTTCAAAACCCTCTAGTTGGGTCATATAGATCTTTTCATCTAGTTCTCCAATGAGAAAAGCGGTGTTAACATCCATTTGATAAAGTTCTAGATCCATGTGCACTACTATTGCTAGAATTAGGCGAATAAAGGAAAATCTCACCACAGGAGAGAATGTCTCCTCATAGTCTAAACCCTCTCTTTGTAAAGCCTTTCACCACAAGACATGCTTTATATTTGTCAATTGATCCATCCTCTTTCGCTTGACTATGAAAACTCATTTGTTTCCAATAGTCTTGCGACCTTCGTAAAAATCAACTAACTCCCCAAACCCGATTCTTTTTCAAAGAGGATATTTCATCTTCCATTGCGAATCCATTCGTTGTTTGTAGGTAAAGAAAGAGATTCTTTGAACGATGTAGGCTCACAGAATTGTAAGAAGTAGTTAGGAAAGATTCCTC
>JABEVN020000821.1:0-27914 GCA_013146195.2 Codonopsis lanceolata | reverse complement strand
AACATTGGTAATCACATTGATCTCTCTTGAGAATCCGTGCTATCACGTTATTTCACCAATTGAAGTGTTTTAAAATGGAAAAATATATTTTCAAGAGTCTAGTTTCATACTAGGAAATAATCCCCTCATTTGGAGTTGTGAGAAATTCATGGTTGAATTTACAAGTTGACTAAGCAGAACGAGTCACAACAGAGAGCCCGATTTTTAACATGAACTTGAGGTGACTGTATTTTGATGAATACAAGTCCAAATAGAGTACTTTAAAGTGTTAAATTATATTTCCAAGAGTCTAGTTTATGAATATATAAAATTCATGACATTTAGAGTTGTGAGGAATTAATGGTTGAATTTATAAGTTGACTGGGCAGAATAATCATGACAGAAAAATAGATTATTAGCTTGATCTTGATATGATCATAGATTGATTAATACAAGTCCAAATAAAGTGATTTAAAAGTCTAAGTTATAGTTTAAAGAGCCTAATTTCTGAATAAGTAAGATTCAGTACATTTGGAGTTTATAGGAATTTTTAATGCGATTAGCAAGATTGTTGCGCAGAGTGATTTGTAATATTTGAACTTGTTAAGGATAGTTTTGTTTAATTCATGGACTACTATGAATTTTGGACAATGGGATGAATTATCATTCTAGGATGCGTTTATTATTTATAATATAAATGATTTAATGACCCTAGACTAACATAGTTGTCTTAGACAATATGCGATTTAGTATTTTTTAAGTTAAGAACTTAATTTGGATTTATGCTAGAAATAAACATATATGCTTATTAGATATTATGACTTACGAAAGCAGAATTGTGATACTTGTTAAGGATTGATTCTCCATACTTGATGAATATGACTAATAAAGCATATAATGTTTCTTGCCTACATGCATGTTCAACTATTGGGTTGTTTAATTGCAATGAAATTTGGATTCCACTAATAGGTGGGATTATGAACTTGAATTGAACTAGGGCTTGATTTGATATTAATCAACTTAATTAGGCTTCTATCTTTTACTTGACTTATTGATACGTGAACTAGGGTTCCTAAATAGAACGAGAACCTAGCTATGCCTTAAACAAGAACATAGAAGGGCTAGAAATTCATATAACATTTATACCATATTTGGATGAAACTGTAGTAAGGACTCAACGAAGTCGAGTTAAGGAACAATTGAACCTTACGAGGATCGTGGTGAGATCCTATGATAATTATATTCCATTTGACTAGATTACTAGCTTTTGGAACTTGGATTGAATTGAGTGGACAACTTGACACTTCTGATTTAGAGACTCAAATGAGCTTCTATTGTGGTTTTGTGATTATTGTAACAATGTGCATAATCGTATGAGTTTAGTAGATTTGTATATCTACTTGAGAATTTGCAAGTAAACATCTACTTGTGCATTGCATATAAGTCCAACTGACATTACTTGAGTTTTTATGTTGATGGTGGGACGATGCATTGTCTTCACGAATTATGTGATTCGTGGTTGCAATGTATCGCCGTATCGAATGATTCGGTTCACACACCCCCTCCACCGCTTGCTATAGTGGGGAAGTAGCCCCCTTTGTCGTAACCAAAAGAGTGCATTGGCTAGTGCTATTTTTCTCGAGTAGAGGGCTCAGACCCGAGAAGAGAGCTTGGTACTTTGATACCCGATCATGGTTGTCACTGGCACGATATGATTAACAGTTGTGATTGCAGGAGCGACACAACGATATTGATTCGACACCTTCTCTATCCTTTATGTGGCTTATTATGGGCACTTATGTGATAACAAAGTGTTAGTTGAATACGAGATCTTATTGACCATGTTTGTATTGGCTAATGTTATATGAAAAACTTGATGTGTGTGTGTGTGTGTGTGTATATATATATATATATACATGATGATTATATGAGAGATTTCATATGTATATATAGAGATATACAAACTTATGTAGGTGTATATATATTAATATGCACCATTACACGTGATGATTCTATGAATAACTTGATTAGCATATATACAACTATATATACTTGCATATGATGTTTTATGGGAGCTACATTCTAATTCATTTAATTTGTGTTTGAACAGGGAATTACACCCTGGTTCATTTGGATGGTTTAGAAAATAAGAAGAAATGGTTGTCTTGTGGAGTATCAAAACGATACGACACCTCTTCACGGGTTTTCTGTCATTTGTAAAATGACACCTTGATTATTTTTATGTTACATAATTATATGTTACATATCCTTTGTAGTAACGTACTGAGTCATTATGAATAATTCCGTACTTTGTTTTCTAGTTGCAGTAAATTGGTAGCCGAGTTGAGGTCGAGTAGATCATGATTGTATCAGAGCGCATCTGATCGATAGATCGAGATTAGATCGTGTGGTTCATGCTAGTAGCAGAAGACTTCCCTAAGTAGTAGCTTGTGGAGTCCTATTTCTTTTTAGCATCGTCACACATATTATGTACTTTGATATTCTTGTGAGATCGATTTTGTAAAGTTGTCTAGACTTTATGGTCGAGTAGATACTTGTGTATTTGTATTGGTTATTTATTGGGCCGACGTGTTGTGTCGTGCCTTGTTCGTGGTTTTAGTATTTATTTTAGTTGTCTTCCGGGTCCGCAGTAGCTTTGGGGATTTTCTTTATTCTAAATTGTTATAGTTGTTGGTTAACCCCGGTATGATTTAGCCGTGGGTATATTGGTTCTTTGTTGAAACGCCGGCCTGGAGTGCCGATGGTTTGTTCAGCGTCTGCAGTGTTGTGGCATGCGAGTTTTGTTTTTCCCCCTTTGTGGGATGAAGTATCTCTTGGGTTATTTGGTTTGGTTTTGATCTTCATAGCTCGGGACTTCATTTCCTTATTGCTTCCCCTAATTTGATTTTTGAAATCCCGTATTTTAGTACGGCTTTATGTTCATGTTTAGAGCTTATTAGCTCGACTGTTCGACTTGCACTACTATTTAACAAGTGGTTGTCATCTTCTTATGTTAGTTCCAGTGGCACGACCTTGGGATTTCGTGTTGAAATCCAGGTCGGGTCATGACATAAGAGATCCAGGTAGTTTCAATGTCGAAGTTTCTTTGGGTAATTCGAAAAAGATGAAAGTTATGCTTGATTTAGGTGCGAGTATTAATTTAATGGCTTTCGCTGTCTACAAACAATTAGGTTTGGGAGAATTAAAACTCACTACCATATCCTTGCAGTTAGTCGACTGTTCGGTCAAACATCCTTAGGAATAGTAGAGGATATTTTAGTTCAAGTTGATAAGTTGATCATACCGGCTGACTTTGTGGTCCTAGAAATGGAAAGAAAAATATGTACAAATAATGAAGTTCCTATTCTATTAGGAAGACCTTTCATGGCTACGGCCAACACAATGATTAATCTAAGGAATGGTAAGCTGCCGATGTCAGTTATGGGAAAAAATGTAGAGATTTCAGTTTTTGATGAATTAAACAGACCGAGCGATATGAATGCATGTTTTTCAATTGATGAAATAGAGAATCTTACAGCCCAAAACTTTGAAAGATTTAATTGAAGACTAGTTAGAACGAGAGATGTTAGGAGAAGATTCTAATCAAAGAGACTTTCTCAATTTAATATTTGATATGGACGAAATAGAAAGAGATATCCTTGAGGATGATGCTAAGCTAGAAAAGGAGAAACTAGAAGCTCCTAAAAATGAAAGTGAAAGTAAAGAGGAACTAGAAGTTCCTAAGATAGAAATTGAAAAGGATATACAATTAGAAAAAGAGGAATCTGAAATTCTTAAGGAGGATCAAAATGAAAAAGTTGAACTAGAAGTTCCTAAGTTTACCCCCATCTATTAAATCTCCTCCTAAATTAGACTTAAAGTCATTACCATCCCACTTGAAATATTCATTTCTTGGGGAAGGTAAAACTTTGCATGTTATATTTGTTGTGGATCTAATGGAAGAACAAGAAGCAAGCTTGTTAAAAGTTTTATGGACACATAGAGAAGCCATAGGTTGGTATTTAGCCGATCTAAAAGGTATTAATCCTGCTATGTGTATGCATATAATTCATTTGGAAGAAGGTACCAAACCTTCTAGAGAACGCCAAAGAAGACTTAACCCCCATATAGAAGAAGCAGTTAGGAAAGAAGTGCTTAAGCTTCTTGATGCAGGTATAATTTACCGGATATTTGATAGTAAATTGGTAAGTCCAGTTCAAGTAGTTCCTAAGAAATCACGAATTACAGTTGTTAAAAATGAGAAAGATGAGTTAGTTCCTACAAGAACTATAAATGGCTGTAGAATGTGCATAGATTTAAGGAAATTAAATGCGACTACAAAGAAATATCACTTTCCTTTGCCCTTCATTGACCAAATCCTTGAAAGATTAGCTGGCCATGATTATTAGTGTTTTCTTGATGGTTTTTTCTAGTTACAATCAAATTCCACTTGCACTGGAAGATAAAGAAAATACTACCTTTACATGTCCCTTTGGTACCTTTGCATTTAGGAGGATGCCCTTTGGATTATGTAATGTCCCTGCCACTTTTCAAAGATGTATGATTTCTATATTTTCTGATTTAGTTGAAAGGTGTGTAGAAGTATTCATGGACGATTTTTCAGTATTTGGGAAATCTTTTGATAATTGCCTAGAAAATCTAACATCAGTTCTTAAAAGATGTTGTGAAACTAATTTGACCTAAAGTTGGAAGAAAAGTCATTTTATGGTTAAACATGGAATATTTTTAGGTCATATTATGTCCAACAAAGGAATAAAGGTAGACAAAGCCAAAATTGAAGTTATCTCACAATTACCTCCCCCAACTACAGTCAAGGGTGTTAGAAGTTTTCTAGGTCATGCAGGTTTTTATAAAAGATTTTTCTAAAATCTGTAAACCTCTATGCAATCTATTGGCAAAAGATACGGAATTTATTTTCGATCAAGAATGCTTAAACACATTTAATTTGTTAAAAGAACAATTAACAACAGCCCCTATTTTAACCAACCCTGATTGGTCTCTCCCTTTCGAGATCATGTGTGATGCATCAGATTTTGCAGTTGGGGCTGTGTTAGGACAAAGGGTAGACAAGAAACCCCATGTAATTGTGACGACCCGACCCGGACTCCAATGCGGAATCCCAAGGTCGTGCCGTCAAGACAAGCTAAAAGATGGACAAGCACCCGCTAAGCGTAGTGGTGCGAGTCAAGAGTTGAACCAACAAACTCTAAACAGGAATAGCCATAACGGATAAACCGAATAACCAAAAACTAAAATCTGCGGAAGCAAATCATAAGTGGAACCCAAACTTATAATTATAAACTAAGGAATACAAGGCTGAGAGACGACTATCTCTCGACAAATCTACGACTCGCGTGACGCAACATTGCGCACGGACAACAACCCATCAGCAACCTAAGGCCGGCGAAGCAACAAGAACCCAACCTGATAAACAACAACTCTACGGCTATAACATGCCGGAGGAATAAATTAACTAAAGAATAAGAGATTCAAATACTAACAACTAAACCAAGGACTCACGACTAAAATTGTCGGAGATAGAAATAACCATAACACAATACTAGAATAAGCGAGCTAAAACCTTGCTCGGAAAGACAACGGAATAACTTCTAATTAAATACAACAGCTCGACCCAACAAGTCGGCTCCCAAAATAAACGACAATAAAATACTAACGTAACTACCCAAGTAAAGTTTACATAACTTCACATCCGTATCTCACAAGATAATAAATACAATAATAATAAAATCTCCAAGCTTAAAGCCTGGAAGACCACCTGCTATCCAACAAGCGCGAAGCAACGCGCACTAGCGAGAAAAAACTAAGGAAAACAAACACACGAAATGAGTCATAATGACCCAGTAAGTTACTAAATGCAATTGTATGGCATAGCATGGCGTGGCATGGCATAATGCACAAACATGTATAAAATCATGGCATCTTAATCGTATACCAACAATAAACTTATATGGAGTCATCAAGTAACATAAACTTCATAAACCACATAGCACATTATCTTCCATATAAGTGCTCATAGTAAGCCACATAAGGGATAGAGAAGTTACCCAAATAGTGTCGTTGTATTGCTCCTGCAATACACAATGTTATACTTTATCGTGCAACATCGATGCTATGTGAATGCATCGAATTTTATCAAGAACCACTCGATTTAGCTAGCAGCCAATGTCGCACGTATTGTTACGGCAAGGGGGCTACTTCCCCATTGCGGCCAACAATGGAGGGGTGTGTGAGGTCCCAGGTACGGCGATCCATAGCAGATACGAATCTTACGATTCGTATAGGTGATGTATCGTCCTACCCTGACATAAAAACCAAATCCAAATAATGCCAGCTGGGCTTTTATGCAATGCACAAGTAGATATTTACTCGCATGCTCAAACAAGAATCAAGACCGATCATAGCGGACATATCAAATCAAGTAGGACATAAAGCTCTACACATCAACTTAACAATGCACATATTTGCACATACTTAACAAATCCAACCAACTTATAAGTTTAGTCAAAGAACCACATAATGAGGTACTCTTAATCCTCAAGTCATCCCCTAATCAAAAGTAGCATATAAGCTCATACATAAAGGCATACCGGACTCAACCATAGTCCTAACCGTTGTACATACTCGACTTCTTCAAAGCCAATCTCAAGGGTACCAAAACTAAGCCGTAGTCATATCCTCGCAAGTGCTTTCATGTGCACGTGACTAAATTCCCTAAACGAGAACTCATTCAAATAATCATTTCTTAAAGTAATACGAGATCATAGGTTGGTCTCTAATGCTCCGTGCCCTAACGAGCACGCTCTAAATAAATCCACAATAAGCCTCTATATCGTGGGTGTCACAAATGGGACACAATTCGAGATGCTCGGGTACTCACAATCAAAACCAACCAAACCCGAACATCGTAGGATTTCAACCTAAGGCTCACTAACATCTTATTGAACCTAAAATGACTCCATGAGTCTTAATATTGCATTTTATTAAATACATATTTCATAAATCTCAAAATTAACACATCATTCAAGTTTATGGAAATTCTCCCAAAATGATCCGGGCTTGTTTCCCAAGCCTAAAAATCCAAGAACTCATCATAATCATAGTCAAACGAAACCCAAATGTCGTAGGACTTCAACCCAAGTTCATTAACACATTGTTGAACTTATTAAGACTCCGTTGAGTCTAAATACTAAGTTTCATCATTTACGCACTTCATCAAATTCAACATTAATACCCACTTTATTTAACAACAATATATCCAATAATTCGGGCTTGATTCTCAAGCCCTAAAATTTACAACAAAACCCAACATAAATCTTTACCCATTTCATAAATCACTTAATTTCAATTAAATGATCCTACTCATGATATCTAGTGAGTTCACACATTTAAAGCCCTAATCATAGACATATTTCCACAATAAACCCAATTAACATATGTACATTATTTCTAGCATGCTCATAATCCTAGAAACACAATATGAGGAGTAATCATATACTTCAACAATCATAGAAGCAATTCTACAAATGCTCTCAACAAGTTCATACTTCCAAAAATCCCCAAAATGGGCATACAAGGCATATCAAGTGTTCATTGCCCACAAATAGCATATAAGTTGTTTTCCTTAGGGCCAATGAACCAAAATCAAAAGGAAGTAACTTACCTAGCTTGAGTGAAAACTCAAGAGAACGCAAATCCGATCGGTGAACTTGTTCTACTCGTCGAGGGCTTCAAGATTTCGAAGTTTGAAGGCAATCGGGTGGTTGGATCGTCTTGGATCGAAGAGAGAAGAAGCTAGGGCTTGAAATCTCCCATGGAATCTCTCTCTCTATAATACGTATGGAAGAAGAGAAGAAACGAAAGGATTTTCTGAAAATTGTAAAGGGTTTGAGCTTTTATACCTCCACAAACCAAGAGGGCAAAATAGGGAATTCCTTGGTGCAATTAGTAGAGATTAGGGTTAATCAATCACTAATCTAACCTTAATTAACTTCCAACTAATGTTAGGACATGTTTAGGGCTAAGTATGGGAGGTTAGGAAGGGTTTAGAGGGGGTTTGATGAGGATAGGATAGACATTTCTCGTCAAAACACAGAACAGGGCAAAACAGGATCGGGGCACCTTGCGGTCGCAAGGTGTGACGACCCAACCCGGATTCCGGAACGGAATCCCAACGTCACGTCGCAAGGACAAGGCAAGAGGAGGACAAGCACTTATAAAATAATAGTGCGAGTCGGACAGTCGAGCTAACAAGCTCCAGACAAGAACAAGAAGCTGTACTAAAAATACGGATATCAAAATTTCAAAGATGCGGAAATAACAATGAAAAGTAGTCCCGAGCTATGAAGCTCGAAACCAAGGCCAAAGATACCAAGAGAGGCATAAATTTCACGAAGGAAAGAAAAAGAAACTCGCGTGCATAACATTGCGCATTTGGACAAACCATCGGCACTCCGTGGAAGAAGGAACCAACCTGATAAAACACTTACCCACGGCTAAAGCATACCGGGGTTAACCAACAATAATAATAACAACTAGGATAGAGAAAAGCCCAAAGCTACTGCGTGCCTGGGATACAACTGAAAATAAAAACCAAGGCTATGAGCAACGACATAACACGTCGGCCCAAAGAAGAAACAAAACAAAACCCAAATATTCTACCCGACTGTAAAGTCTAAATAACCTTACAATCCAACGAGCTCACAAGAATATAATATTAAGATATACAAGTCAAGGATGCTAGAGAGATAGGAGTCCTCAAGCTATTACTCGGAAATATCGACTGTTACAATCACGAACACGCGTACTAAGCTCGAGCTATCGATCAACTGTGGTCTGCTACAGTCACGTACTATGCGTCCTCAATACGACTTCCGAACTGCAACTAGAAAACAAAGTACGGGATGAGTCATAATGACCCAGTACGTTACTACTAAACAGTATGACATAAATTGAATATTGCCATAAGAGGAAAAGATATCATTTTACGACGAAGACCCAGTAAGTCGGGTTGTACTGAATGAGAACCGGTCCTTTACCAGACTACCAAGATGAATCAGGGTGAATCCCCTGTTCACAAACAGTCAAACAAGTCAGGAAGCAAGGCACAAGAATAATCATGATTATGGATGTATATCTATTCGTAGGACATCCCAAGTCTCTCATAGGATTATCAAGTATGGTATGTAAAATCATTTATGTACTAAACAATTAATTCATGGAAGTTTATCATGTAAGGGTATGCATATCTACAATTATATACATACGAAGACAATCAGGGTAAATCAAGTAGGAGTATGTATATCTACATATATATGTAACATACAACTCACAGGCCTATCACGAAAGTCAGGCGATCAAGAACAAGTATATATAGGCATTTAGTTTACATATTCATGATAGCACTTTGTTTTCACAAATGCTAGAAGAAATCCACTTATAAGAGGATAGGATATAAATCTGGTGCCGCCATGTAGCTCTGCAAGATAAAGCGTTAACAGAACGTGTCGTATGTGCGAGATGGTACATCGACCGGGATAGTATTAGTCCAAGCGCCCTAATGGTTACACAAGGTACTCTTCTCCAAAGTGATCAAGAATGGAGGGTTTGCGTTTAAGTTCGGCAACCCATCACTATCACGAATCTCATGATTCGTAACGGTAGACGAATTGTCAACTAGGGAAGACAAGGCAAGACAAGACAGGACAAGCCAGGCAAGACAGGCAAGACAAGACAGGTATGCCAGGCAAGTCAGGCAAGACAAGACAGGTAAGACAGGCAAGACAGGCAAGACAAGACAGGTATGCCAGGCAAGACTTATCGGGGAAAACAAGTGATATTTACTTATTTAAGAAATCAAGCAAGGACGAGCACAGTAATAGCGGTCTCATTCAAGTCAGGTGGGCATGTTATTCTTTTACAGCTAGAACTCAAGCATGAGCATGAATTAAATTAAGAATCGCGAAACTAGTATTCTAGTTAAACGGATTTCAAGCGTTGTAGGGGTTTATCGTGGAGTCGGTATTGTTAAATGACTCACTAGCATCGACTCCGTCGAGTCATTTCTATAATTCCAGTCAAATAGAGTTTGAACACTATATGTGTCCAAGACTCCTTTCTAGGTTCTTGTTTACGGCAGGGTTAAGTTCTCGTTCCATTTAGGAACCTTAGTTCAAATTTACTAAGTCAAGTATAAAAGGCGGAACCCTAAGTTGATTATCGTCAAACCAAGCTTAGTTCAATTTCAAGTTCGAAATTCCATTCGTTGATAGAATCATCGATCAAAGCACGTTGATACTCACTAGGAAGATAATTATGGAGATAAGACACACACCATGCTTAGAGGTCATAATCTCAAGTAGACATAGAAGTTCATGCATCACTCACGAACAAATCTTATCAAGCTCAGTTCCATAGAATCATAGGATATATAACATTATAAAATCCCCTCGAGGTTCCCTTAAGAACTAAAGATCAAGCATGCACTTCTTGAAGAACAGAGGACTGAAGACTACTCAAGATTCATCAATTAACCATGTTATGGTATTTCATAAGTCCATTACTACACACAGATGACTATTCAGTCATCTTTACGACAACTCAAGATGCTCATCATAGAGGTTACTAAGGCATACATGGTTCGAATATCCTCCCTAAGGAAGAATGGTCACGAAGAAATCCCGGATTTTCCAATGATGTTAACAAGGTTCCCAAGTAAAGTCACATATTACAATCCTACGAATCTTGGGACTTCATTAAAAGTCCAACTAGTATTATCGGTTCTAGTTCATAATTGAACCCATTCAAAACGTCTGTCATTCGGGTTACGCATTCTCGATTCACACATAAACCACCCAAGGATTAGCGATAGTTTCGCACTCAATCATCATTCAAGAGACTCAATTAGAGTCCTAAGCCAAGAATCAATCTTATTAACAATTTAGTCTCACCCGAGCAATTCTCATAATTTTCGCAATTGAGATTCAATGAATACAAGGAGATATAGGAATTTATCCTAAGATTCGAATAACAAATTTTATAATTAATTGACTTCATTTGGGTCAACTACAAGTTCCAAATTTCTATTTCGAGGCATAATTTCGGGATTCGCAATTTATCCGGGTTTCTAACCCAACAACAATCAATCTTAAATCATAAGAATTCCAATATACACAATAAACCCATTCGGTTTCAACCCTAACCAAAATCTATCGATATTCATGGAAACATATCATTTTGACATGTATAACAACAATAAATCACAAGGAACAAGTTTCTATCAATCTATCATCAAGATACTTGTAGAGAGAGAAACTAGGGCTTAAGCAACGTACCTCAATCGAGCCACAAACTTCTAGGATGTGGAAGACAAACCGAGGGGAAAGACTCTACTCGGCGAGGGCTTCGCGATGGCGGTCACGGCTCGACAATCCGATGGCCGGAACTCCGGGAATCGATGGATCTCCCATGGAAGCTCCTCCTCCCTCTCTCTCTAAAACTCACGGTTGATGGAGAAAATGAGGGAGGAAGAGGAAGGAATTGGGTTATAAAGGGTGAGGATGACCGTCCTACCCTTCCTAGGCGTGGACAAGGCAAGGGAGGGGTTAAAAGCGGGGTAGTATAGGTTTTTCACACCAAAAATCAAAAGCAGGGAAAGAAATCCCGTAACAACATTAGGAAGTGAGGCGGGCGCCTCACTCCTCCCGCCCTACTGCACAAGGGTTGCTCTCAGTACTTGAGGCGGGCGCCTCACTCCATGCGAGGCGGGCGCCTCGGCTCCTGAACCTCCAAAACTTGGTCTAAACTTGATCTAAATGATCCCAAACTTATGGGCAACCATTCTAAGGTCTAACCCAACTCAAAACAAGTCTAAAACACACCGAACAACTCCGAAACAACTCGGAGCGAAGCAGGAAGGGGTGCAACAACGTGCAACCGAACGAATGAACTTCGAAATCAAAGCGAGCAATGAAAGGAGACTTTTAAAGGCAAGTCTAAGGGCTAATGAAGAAGCTTAAATACTTGTAGGAAGTTGGATAACAACTAGGGAAATAAGAATCCCAAAGGAGGCGATTACGCGACTCGATTCCGAACTGCGATAGAGGACGAACGCTATCTCCAAAGCTTCGAAATCATCGATAGACTTAAGGAACACCTCCAACTTGAAGTCTAACACATCTAAACATGTTAACAAACCATCTTAAAGAGGTCTAGGACTCAAACCGAGGTCACGAACACAAAAGCGGAAGTAAACCCTCAATCGCGTCGCATTCGACTATCGCCGAGTCACGACTTGTGACTTTAACTAGTTAAGGTCTATGGAACATATGGAACTAATATATTGGCTCCTATACGGCCTCTTCCTGTATTAATCAAGGTTCTACCTCAAGTCGAGTAAGCGAGGTTACGGTTGAGCGACACGCAAGGCAATAAGGTCAATTACACGAAGGTTCGGGGTCTTACACAAGGTCCCCTATAGCTTGCGACCGCAAGCTCTCCGGACCTCCTAGGTGCTTTACATTTGTTGACCTTGCGGGGGGCAAGCCATTCCACCTTGCGAGGCAAGCTTGAACCGAAATGGCTCAAAATTCAACCTAAAAGACCCCAAACACTCAACCAAACCTAACAAGGTTCAAACCTCATCCAAAGTAGGTCTAGAACTCCCTTAAAACACTCACAAATAACCCCGAAACAACTCCTAAACAACTCGGGGCGAAACCGGAAGGGGTGCAACAACGTGCGGCCGGGAGCGGCAATGAACTAGCAATTGAACGAGCAATGAAAGGAGACTTTTAAGGCAAGTATAAGGGATAATGGAGAAGCTTAAAATACTTCTAGAAAGTGGAATAAAAACTAGGGAAATAAGAACTCCAAAGGAGAGACGATTACGCGACTCAATCCCCGAACTACGCGATAGAGACGAACGCTATCTCCAAAGCTTCCAAATCATCGATAGACTTAAGGAACACCTCCAACTTGAAGTCTAATGCATCTAAACATGTTAATAAACCATCATATAAAGGTCTAGGACCAAACCGAGGTCACGACGCAAAAGCATAAAGCAAACCCTCAATCGCGTCGCATTCAGGACTATCGTCGAGTCACGACTTGTGACTTTAGCAAGTCAACAACTATATGGAGTCTCTTAATAATGTTTTGGTCTTAACATGGTCTCTCATACATATCTAGACCCTCTCAAAAACCAAACATACAGTCAACAAAGGAAGAAGTGCAAGTATAGCACGCAAACCGAGCTAACGAAGGAGCGGGGTGTCACACTCTCTCCACCTTAAAAAGAATTCGTCCCGAATTCTAAATCATGATACAAACCAATATTAGGTCCGCACTCAACCACAGTACATCGAGACAATGATTACTGTGTCTCTTAATCCCGGGTTAACACTCGATCTCAAAACCACCAACCTTGACTCGAATCTCCGAGTCCACCACCACAATATACACGAGGGTCGAACTATAATAACCCAAATTTAAAAGTCTACGAAATCTCAATAGACTCAACGACATCAACACTTACGATTGAAAATAACATGACTCATACTTGAGTCGCGAATACCATACGAACAATACTACGCCAAACATGTAAGCCAAAAATCCAAATTTCAACATGAAGAACACATTCAATGATATTTCAACATCCAACTACCGAAACTATTTGTTTCGGGGCACATCATGAAATTCAAGCACAAGAGATTCTAAGTTACAGAAATAATAATTGCCTATGGAGCAATTTACAAACAAATCAAAGATGATCAAATCAACATTTCAAACCATGTAAATCGTACCCGCGATTTTCCTATCGCGCGTCACAACACATAAGAGCACATTAATGAAATGTTTTAAAATTTCATTCCATTTCTGTCCATTCCATTTGGTAACGGGTATAGTCAATTTCTAACTTAATTCTTACCAATCCTAGTCCAACGACGAATACCTTTTTCTCACCAATTCAGGGTACCTGCTGAATTAGCTTCAAAAGTTTCCGTCGTAAGGATGCGAAGGTTTATGAATAAAATTTTTTTTTTAAGCATCCTTCAAAACAGTCTCATATACTAATGAAATGAATGAACAGGAGATAATAATGATGAAATGAGAATTTAATATACTACAATGTAAATGCATCAAGTAGGTGTTTCCTACAACTAATGCACGTCACTGAATAAAAATTCAGACCAAGTAACAAGGTCTATTACCTTGGCAACAACGATCATAGCTACCACACAACTCGTGTATGTAGTACACTCAACCAAGATAATTTCCTAGTAATCACCACGAATCGACAAGGCTACTAATGCCCGTAACGTCCATACTCCGCAAAACTATCATTTCTTAAGCTCTAGACCAAGTCTACAACCAATGCACTATAACCATCCTACCGCAACGTTAACGTCTCAATACTCACGGTGAAGCGTCAATCTCTCCCGTGTAACCATGATTATCTTCTAAATCGCAACCTTCAACCTTCTCACAAGTCAAGTGTGTATCCTACTCGCATAATAACCCTTAGCAACAATATAGTATTATATTATTCATTACATAAAACATATCTTTATAGAATATACAAACGTCATACCAGACCGTTAAGTATCATCATACAATTCATGCTTCATTTATATATATATATATATATATATATATATATACATACATATACATACTATGACCCTTTTTTTTTTTTTTTTTTACATAACCACAAGAACCACAACTCTATATTTAGCATGGTCTTATACATATATAGACTAATCAAGAATCCATACACCACGTGCGATTACCTACCGGTAATCCACAAAACAAACCATATTATATCGATCTCACATTGGGGTATTATTCCCGATCGAGCAAATAACCAATATTACACAATACACCATGTAATGTATGTATGAATGCACATGAGCTACCGATTTAATCGCATACTCATAATAATGATAATAGTAAAGACGATATAATATATACATATATACATGAATGTACCTTCCTACTTCGGATAGGTCTCAAAACTCCGCGATGGCCAACCGCCACGCGTGCACTGCCTCAAACTCTAGGCTGACCGTCACCATCTCTCTTGGAGCCACTGGATTGTTGACTAGTACTCCCAGACTGACTAACTCTCCTCCTCGGGCAATCTTTACGAACATGATCGCCGCCAAAAACAAAACATTTTCCTGTTGTACCCCAGCACCTATCCTCAGTGTGTCATGTCCTCTTACAAAAGTTACATGTCAACTCGTCACGTCTTCGTCTCTGAGTAGAAGTAGTAACACCACTCCGGCCACCCGAACGCACCTTTCCTTGACTAACTGTTTGAGGTGCCGCCTCTCTTAACGTCATTGCTTCTATTAGTCTTCGATATTTTCTTTTGAGCGTACTCCCGATGTCCAACTCCATCGCATGTGCACGATCCACGGCTCATGGTAATCCGTAGGCGTAATGGAATAATTTGTCTCACGATATTTCGTCCTCGGGCCTTTCACAAACCTCTCGGTCTTCCTAGCCTCATCCGGTACCAAGTAACCACAATAGCGAGCCACTGCAAACTTTCTTGAATCTTGAGCCACGGTCATATCTCCTTGTTCTAACACTAGGAATTCCATCTCTCTTCTTTCTCGAATTCTTGCGGACTAAACCGTACCATAAACTCCTTGACAAAGTTTTCCCACACTCGAGGCACTCCATCTTTGTCTCAATGGTCTCGTATTTCAAGCCACCAATGCTCGCCGCACCATCCAATCTAAACACCGCTAAGGTAACCATTTCTTCGATGTACAACCCAAAACTACACGATCTTCTCCATGCTTTCTAGCCAATGTTTCGCCTTAATAGTATCGGCTCTCCATCAAAACTTTCGGTTTAAACTTCAAGAATTTCGCAAGGATAGTAGAATCGTCTTCCAATCCAAACATGCATTTGTGGAGTCACTTGGCGGATCATTAACATTCTCCCTCTCTCGTTGCCACGAGATGTACGAAGCAGGGGTCTACTAGAACTAGCTCCACGCCAAGTTCACGACATAATATGCGCCTACAAAGAACACTCGGTTAATGTCAATAACTCAACAATAAACCCAACCCAGCCAGGCCAAGGAACCTATCTGGCGAAATAGCTAACCTATAGCTACGTGCAAGCTGTGACGACTTCGACCCGGACTCAATGCGAATCCCAGGTCGTGCCGTCAAGACAAGCTAAAAGATGGACAAGCACCCGCTAAGCGTAGTGGTGCGAGTCAAGAGTTGAACCAACAAACTCTAAACAGGAATAGCCATAACGGATAAACCGAATAACCAAAAACTAAAATCTGCGGAAGCAAATCATAAGTGGAACCCAAACTTATAATTATAAACTAAGGAATACAAAGGTGAGAGACGACTATCTCGACAAATCTACGACTTCGCGTGGCGCAACATTGCGCATACGGACAACAACCATCAACAACCTAAGGCCGGCAACAAGAACCCAACGATAAACAACAACTCTACGGCTATAACATGCCGGAGGAATAAATTAACTAAAGAATAAGAGATTCAAATACTAACAACTAAACCAAGGACTCACGACTAAAATTGTCGGAGATAGAAATAACCATAACACAATACTAGAATAAGCGAGCTAAAACCTTGCTCGGAAAGACAACGGAATAACTTCTAATTAAATACAACAGCTCGACCCAACAAGTCGGCTCCCAAAATAAACGACAATAAAATACTAACGTAACTACCCAAGTAAAGTTTACATAACTTCACATCCGTATCTCACAAGATAATAAATACAATAATAATAAAATCTCCAAGCTTAAAGCCTGGAAGACCACCTGCTATCCAACAAGCGCCTAGCAAGCGCACTAGCGAGCTTACTGCAAAAACTAAGGAAAACAAACACACGAAATGAGTCATAATGACCCAGTAAGTTACTAAATGCAATTGTATGGCATAGCATGGCGTGGCATGGCATAATGCACAAACATGTATAAAATCATGGCATCTTAATCGTATACCAACAATAAACTTATATGGAGTCATCAAGTAACATAAACTTCATAAACCACATAGCACATTATCTTCCATATAAGTGCTCATAGTAAGCCACATAAGGGATAGAGAAGTTACCCAAATAGTGTCGTTGTATTGCTCCTGCAATACACAATGTTATACTTTATCGTGCAACATCGATGCTATGTGAATGCATCGAATTTTATCAAGAACCACTCGATTTAGCTAGCAGCCAATGTCGCACGTATTGTTACGGCAAGGGGGCTACTTCCCCATTGCGACCAACAATGGAGGGGTGTGTGAGGTCAGCGGCGATCCATAGCGGTCACGAATCTTACGATTCGTATAGGTGATGTATCGTCCTACGACATAAAAACCAAATCAAATAATAATGCCGGTGGGCTTTTATGCAATGCACAAGTAGATATTTACTCGCATGCTCAAACAAGAATCAAGACCGATCATAGCGGACATATCAAATCAAGTAGGACATAAAGCTCTACACATCAACTTAACAATGCACATATTTGCACATACTTAACAAATCCAACCAACTTATAAGTTTAGTCAAAGAACCACATAATGAGGTACTCTTAATCCTCAAGTCATCCCCTAATCAAAAGTAGCATATAAGCTCATACATAAAGGCATCTAGGACTCAACCATAGTCCTAACAGTTGTACATACTGACTTCTTCAAAGCCAATCTCAAGGGTACCAAAACTAAGCCGTAGTCATATCCTCGCAAGTGCTTTCATGTGCACGTGACTAAATTCCTAAACGAGAACTCATTCAAATAATCATTTCTTAAAGTAATACGAGATCATAGGTTGGTCTCTAATGCTCAGTGCCCTAACGAGCACGCTCTAAATAAATCCACAATAAGCCTCTATATCGTGGGTGTCACAAATGGGACACAATTCGAGATGCTCGGTACTCACAATCAAAACCAACCAAACCCGAACATCGTAGGATTTCAACCTAAGGCTCACTAACATCTTATTGAACCTAAAATGACTCCATGAGTCTTAATATTGCATTTTATTAAATACATATTTCATAAATCTCAAAATTAACACATCATTCAAGTTTATGGAAATTCTCCCAAAATGATCAGGGCTTGCTTGTTTCCCAAGCCTAAAAATCCAAGAACTCATCATAATCATAGTCAAAGCGAAACCCAAATGTCGTAGGACTTCAACCCAAGTTCATTAACACATTGTTGAACTTATTAAGACTCCGTTGAGTCTAAATACTAAGTTTCATCATTTACGCACTTCATCAAATTCAACATTAATACCCACTTTATTTAACAACAATATATCCAATAATTCGGGCTTGATTCTCAAGCCCTAAAATTCTAACAAAACCCAACATAAATCTTTACCCATTTCATAAATCACTTAATTTCAATTAAATGATCCTACTCATGATATCTAGTGAGTTCACACATTTAAAGCCCTAATCATAGACATATTTCCACAATAAACCCAATTAACATATGTACATTATTTCTAGCATGCTCATAATCCTAGAAACACAATATGAGGAGTAATCATATACTTCAACAATCATAGAAGCAATTCTACAAATGCTCTCAACAAGTTCATACTTCCAAAAATCCCCAAAATGGGCATACAAGGCATATCAAGTGTTCATTGCCCACAAATAGCATATAAGTTGTTTTCCTTAGGGCCAATGAACCAAAATCAAAAGGAAGTAACTTACCTAGCTTGAGTGAAAACTCAAGAGAACGCAAATCCGATCGGTGAACTTGTTCTACTCGTCGAGGGCTTCAAGATTTCGAAGTTTGAAGACAATCGGGTGGTTGGATCGTCTTGGATCGAAGAGAGAAGAAGCTAGGGCTTGAAATCTCCCATGGAATCTCTCTCTCTATAATACGTATGGAAGAAGAGAAGAAAGCGAAAGGATTTTTCGAAAATTGTAAAGGGTTTGAGCTTTTATACCTCCACAAACCAAGAGGGCAAAATAGGGAATTCCTTGGTGCAATTAGTAGAGATTAGGGTTAATCAATCACTAATATAACCTTAATTAACTTCCAACTAATGTTAAGTTTGGGGGGAGAAAAGCATCGTAGTGTTGTATTTATATGACATCTAATATTTTAGTGTAGCAGTTTTGTTTTTGTAGAATTTCAGAGTGTAGGAAAAGAAACGACCCTAACGGAACATAACAGAAAGACGAAAACGAAGACAGTGCGAAAATGTGTAATAGCTTCCCAAAGGCAAACATTCTGTGAACCTTGCGGACACAAGATCTTAACGCCTTGCGGCCGCAAGGCCTCATTGAATTCTGAACGTCTGGAACCCTTGCGGCTGCAAGCCCTCAAGCCTTGCCCTCGCAAGCCCTATCTCAACATCCGTGCACATTGGCTATGAACCTTGCGGACACAAGGTATATAACCCTTGCGGTCGCAAGGCCTTCTTTATAAGCGAATGAGAGGCAGCAGCAATCAGTTCACCAGAAACCAATTCGCTCTCTTGATCTCTCTCACTCCGACAAAATTTGTTGCTGATTCCGGCCAAGCTTCCAAAATCGATGACCCTCTTCAAAGTCTTCATCACCCACATCTCCCCCATCTCCATCTCACCCCATTGAAGCTTTGAAGGATTGTTGCTGCCCATTGCAGTCGTCAAGCTCCAACCCGCCAACTAACACCGTATTTTAAGACGTGCAATTCACGTATCTTCTATCCCTTCTTGTTTTTTGTAAAATTGCAATATGCCAAAATTTTGCATGTTAGGGTGATAGTTGTAAAATAAATTGTATACGTGCATGTTTTTATTGCTTTGTTGGGTTGTTTGAATTTTTTTAAAGAGTAGATATTTAGTGTCCCCAATGGCCCCAAAACATAGGAATACCAGACCTTCTACTTCCCGCTCCCAAGAAGAGCAAAATTTTGACTTGTTTAGGTTCGTCTCCTTCGAGGCATCGGAGAGCTACACGAGGAAGCTCTCCTAGAGTATAATCCCTGAAAGGGGATTTCAGGTTAGAGATTTTTCCCTCATTACCGACTTTGCCCAGCGAAGATGGGCATCTCTCTGTTCGATTCCGGGCGTGGCCATCGTGGCCATTGTCTGTGAATTCTATGCCAATGGGCATGTCTCCTTGACTGGCGAGGTATACAACACCAATTATGTCTGAAAGAGGGATGTCAGTTTTTTTCCTTATAACATTAACCGTTATTTTGGCACCCCTAGTTTCGAGGCGGGCACTGACCATTACAGTGTCCACCTTGCCCGTCTCGTCTCTCTTCAGGAGGTCAATGCGATGATCGCAACTCCTGACATGGTATGGACTTATCATTAAGGTCCACCATTCGGTCCCCGCACCTTGGACGAATCACATCTGACGAACACGGCCAAGGCCGTGTTCAAATTTCTTTGTGCACGCCTTATGCCATCCAGTCACCAGCACACAGTGTCATGGTCTAAGCTGTTTTGATCTACACCTTCCTGACCGGTGGGTCTATTGACATTGGGTGCTTGATCAACGCCCAGATTCAGACCCTCATTGGAGGTAGGATGAACTCGGGATTCGTTTTCCCGAGTTTGATTACAGTATTTTGTGGAGGGACTGGAGTCGTTTGGGCTCCAAATTCTAAGAGAGTTCAAGCAGTACCTGACATTACTGCGGCGCTTCTTTTGATCACCCACGCCAACCACGTGAGAGGGGACCACGTGAGGAGCCTCAAGGGGAGGCTTATATTGAGGAGGAGGTGGATCCTTTGGAGGCCATCTCCAATAGGCAGAAGGATCTCTCGTTAGAGCAACAAATGATTAATTAGCAGTTGGCACAAATACGCACCGACCAGACTAATTTTTATGGTTTGATTAACTGGGGGGAAGAAATGTGTCCGCACACTATGGACTTCCACCCGGTACCATACTTGAGTTCCTTCCTCCTTCGTTATTTCGTCCCGACTCACCATAAGTCGAAGCCTAAGTTTCTTCCTCTTTCGTTAGGCGGACCAAATATGTCCTTTTGATATTTCCCCTCCATCAACCCTCTTATAGGATAACCCTCAATTTTGAGGACAAAATAAAATTTAAGTTTGGGGGAGAAATTCTAATCAGGGGTCTTTGCAGGACCCATCCTAAGAAGGGGTGGAGTTGGGCTATATTTTTTAGTGTTAGGGACATTTTTTTGCCCCTCTATCGTCTCTTCTCCTCTCTTTCTATTTTTTTCTTTTTATTTTTATTTATTTTTGGAGATGTTGCCTTGACCAGAATACACTAATATTTGGTTCTTTCGGGAACCCATCATCAATTGGGTCATTAACTATCTCCAATTTTTATAAAAATTCAAAATTTTCATTCTCGAGTCCTGGTGTGGTCACTTCAGTAGATGATGATTTAGTGCAATTATCCACATAACTTCCCCATAGATCACTCTGAAATTCACTCGATTCTGCAAAATTCTTGATTTTCTTCAAATCTCTGTACACTTTTCCTAGTCAAGGTTTAGGAACTAATTTGAATATTTTTATTAAGTTTATAGTGCACATTTCATTCTAACATAAATAGTTTACTACACAAGAATATGATGAATAGCTATCCTGACATGATTGTTGCATTGAATTGTAACTTAAGGGTCAATTGCATGATAGTTATATCCCTTCGAATTTTCTTGCTAAGGGCGTTTGGAATAATGCATGGGTATCAAATGATCATCTCAACCAAATTTTGATACCTATTGGTTATTATTCATGGGTATCAAATGATCATCTCTAACCATAAGTATCAAAATGAAGGGTATTAAAATTAGGTGTGGCACTAAGAGAGGTATCAAATTTGGTACCTTCCTTAGTACCACACCTAATTTTGATACCTTTTACTTTAACCATTAGAGAGTCTAATACGCTTACATAGGTATCAAAATTTGGTTTTGACCCCTACCATTGGACTTGCCCTAATATATCTCAAGCAGACTTCTGAACCGTGACTGCATGCTAGCCTTCATTGTCCTTACCACTTTTCTAGCGAATGCTTATGTGAAATCCAATGATGCTAAATCTTCAATTCCACAACTTTCATAATGGATATGATATTTCATGTGTATTTACTTTCTTAAAAACTGGCATGAGTAATATGGCATTAGGATATGATTTGGGCCATCATTGGATCATTTAAGCCTAAATATTTCCCGACCTTACTAAAAATATCCCTAGTGTCCCCCTTTTAGCTGAATTTAAAAAATGGTGTACACTAAACATACAACAACCCCCATTCGACTTTGTTTCTTTAACCCGCATTAACTTAACCCCTAAAGCTTATACATTTTAGCCTACCCTTTGAGAGAGTAGGATGTTGGTGGGAATTGATTTTAAGGGACCATTATCAGTTAAAAAAGTTTCTGAAGACTTCTTCTTCGTCGTCGTAATCTTATATATATATATATATATATATATATATATATATATATATATATATATATATTGGTTCGAAGAAAATAAATAGGAAGAAGAAGAGTGCAAGAAAATTTAAATGGAAGCATATCTTTCAATAGATAGATATGTTAGAAAAAGTTCTGCTGAAAAATGGATCACTAGTTATTTTTAGATTGATATATTGTACAAAACAAGTTTGGGGGAAAATCCCCATTTGTGGTCTTTGTAGGTCTTGGCCTGATTGGGAAATACTTCTATATGTTTAGAAGCAAACGGGGAAAATGGTAGTCTTGCTCCCTCACTTTGTATTCTATTCTCTTTCCATCGTATCCCCCAACACCAAGGCCTTACATTACAAGCTTAATAAAGTCCTATTGATCTTTTTGTCAATTACTTGTGTTGGTTGATTTGATTGTAATACATGTAAATTGATCTCCACTTCATATATTCATATTATTCGCAAGCTCACTGTGTTAGCATAATCTTAGCTATTGCAAGTAATTGGGGTATGAAAGCATTGTATGTCATACATAGGAAGTGCATGGGATGGATGTATAAACATTTGAAATCCATGGTGTTCTCTCTTTCTGTAATAGACTGGGTTCGGATGGTAGATTACATATTCTGTGTTGCATATGTTTTTATTGAAAATCTTGATTTGTTTTAGAATGAATGTTGTGCTTAGCTTAATAAAACTGTTTAAGTCAGGAAATTTTCGATGACTGGTTAGCGCACACACACAAGGAGATGTTGGTACCGGTCGCAGTTTGAGTGTAAGTCAGTTTGATCTGTGGATGAGTTTGCTCATATGTGGTGAGCATCTTCCTGAGGCAAATATGATATGCCATGCTATCGTGACTTGAGAATGAATCCAAAAAGATTTTTTTGTTATTGTTTGTATTTAATGTTTTTAGTGTAATTATTATCTGTTTTTGTATTTAATAGTTTTTGTATTTATCTGCATAGTCGAGTCACTCGTAAGAGTCTCCTTGAGTTTGTGAGTTTCTAGAGGAGTGTAAATAGTGTCACCGTCCAAAAAGATTATCTTTATTTTTGTAATTTATTTGCTTTTGTATTTATTAGTATTATTTAGTCGTGGACGACCAAAGTCTATGTTTGGGGATATTTGATAGATGTGTTTTATACGCATTTATTGGGTACTTTTATAACTTAGAAATAACAATTCCACGGGGCTTTTTGTTACTAATATGTGTTTTTTAGCTTTATTGTGAGTTTAAGAGTTTTAGGTGAAATTATGGGATTTACAAGGCTAAAAGTGAGGAATTGAAGGAATGGTGCAAAGTGCAAAAAGAGAAAAGAAGATTGCATTGGATTAGGAAACCCCTTGCAGACGCAGGTAAAGAGACCTTGCCCAAGGTCTCCCCCAATTTGGTGTCAAGGCCTTTGCGCGCATTCCATGAAGACCTTGCCCGTAAGCCCTTCGTTTCTAAGCAAGTGGTTAACCCTAATTGTATCTCCTTTCCTCGAACACATTAATATAAATACAAGCCATGTAGCCACAAGAAACAGACAGTTTTGACTCCGATTTTAGTGTGTAATACTTAGTTTTTAGTGTTTGTAATCTATATATATATATATATATATATATATATATATTTAAAGTTCGTGAGGAGCACTATGGTTGTGTCACCTCACCACCTTTAGATAAATCTTCATTCTAAGTGGAAGTTTCAAAAACCTTTGGTTTTCTAGCCATTTGCTAATAATAATACCTAATAACAATCAATATGATAAGGGGTATTAGTATTAGTATATATAACTTCTTCTATTGTCAATAGTAGAAGACTTATATTTAAAAAAATTTACAACTAACATTACTTCTAACCAATGTGGGATAAAACTCTTCAAGGTTAGATATTACTTCTAATGACTCACTTTTAACATCATACTTTAAGCTTTGATATCTTATTCATCCAAAACTTGATTTGGACAAATAAATATATCATTTCGATGTTCTTGCCGAGTAGAACACATTTACACAATTACTTTTGTCAACAAACAAATGACACGTAAAGAAATTTGTGCCTCAAGTTGCACAATTTCTTTTACTAAAAACACTAATTTTTTAATAAGTATTATACTTTAACTCTTGATATCTTATTCATCCAAAACTCAATTTGGACAAATAAATATATCATTTCGATGCTCTCACCGAGCAGAACACATTTGCACAATTACATGTACCAACAAACAAATGACACGTAAAGAAATTCGTGCCTCAAGTTGCACAATTTCTCTCAATAAAAACACTAATTTTTTAACAAGTATTATACTTTAAGTCTTGATATCTTATTATCAAAAACTCAATTTGGACAAATAAATATATCATTTTGATGCTCTCACCGAGTAGAATACATTTGCGCAATTACCTTCGTTAACAAACAAACGATACGTAAAGAAATTAGTGCCTCAAGTTACATAATTTCTTCCACTAAAAACACTAATTTTTCAACAATAGAAGAGATGTATCCCACATTGGTTAGAAATTGATGTTGGTTTTAAAAATTCTATTATTAAGTATCAATAGAAGAAATGCATCATACATTGGTTGGAAAGTGATGTTGATTTTCAAAGTCACTTGAAAACCAAAAGTTTTTAAAGCTTCCACATGGATGCAAGTATTTCACATTGGTTACAAAGTATTCTACTATTATTATCAATAGAAAAGATGTATCACACATTGGCTATAAATTAATGTTGGTTTTAAAAATACTATTATTACCAATAGAATAGATGTATCATACATTTGGTAGAGGGTAATGTTTGTTTTTAAAGTCTTTAAATAGAAGACTTCTACCATTATTATCAATAGAATATGTATATCTCACATTGGTTAGAAAGTGATGTTGATTTTAATTTTAGATAAAAAAAAACTTTTACTATTATTACTAATAGAAGAGATATCTTACATTTGCTAAAAAATGATGTTAGTTTTAAAAGTTTTTAGATAAAAGACTTTTACTTTTATCGTCAATGTAATAGAATAGATGTATCACACATTATTTAGAAGAGATGTTGGTTATAAAATTTTAAAATAAAAGACTTCTTCTATTATTACCAAATGAGGATATGTATTACACATTGGTTAGAGAGTGATGTTGATTTTAAAAAGTCTACAATTATTAGCAATAGAAGAGAAATATTTCACATTGGTTATAAAGTGATATTTGTTTAAAAAGTTTTTAGATGATGTATCTCACATTGGTTACAAAGAAATGTATCTCATATTATTTAGAAATGAGTATTGGTTATAAAAGTCATTAGATAAAGACATTTTTTTGTTATTACCAATAGAAAATATGTATCCACATTGTTTAGAAATGAATATTGTTTAAAAAGTCTTTTATCCACTACTATTATTACTAATAGAAAATATGTATACCACATGGTTAGAATGTGGTGTTGGTTTTAAAGTCTTTAGATAAAAGACTTAAACTTTCATTACCAATAAAAATATAAAATAAGTATCTCACATTGTTTAAAAATGAATTATGATTTTAAAAGTTTTTAACAAAATGACTTCTAATATTATTATCAAGTTAAATGTTAATTTTAAAAGTCTTTAGATAAAAAAATTACTATTATTATTAATACAAAATATGTATCTCACGTTAGCTAGAAACTTATATTAATTTTAAAAGTATTTAGGTAAAAAAATCGTTTAATATTAGTAACAATATAAAAAATTATAACAATAGAAGAGATTAACAATCTAATTATAATGTCTAAAAGTTATATTATTATTACAAAAATATATATATATCACACATTATACCCGTGCATAGCACGGGCTAAATAACTAGTTATAGTTAGAAGATCGTTCATGTATTCTTTCATCCCAATGATCCGTTCATCGTCTAGGATGAACTAATCACCCCATAATCTAGGGATTGTAGGTAACTTGTATCAAATCTATTGTTTAGATATATTTTTTTATTTAATCAAATCTTGTTGATCATAGAGTTTATCAATCTCTTTACTATTTCGCTTTTTCCTAATGAATGGAATCGCAAGTAGTAAAAACCAAGAGGTGTGGATAACTGCACGGCCATATGCATATGGCGTACACTGGCTCACCACTATGATAAATTGACATTATCGATGCACGAAAGTGATAAGTTAGGGTCAAGTTCATATATATGTTCCTAAGTGACAGATAGGAAATTCATATGTTCTTGTTCTTAAGGGTATAGATTGGATGAATTATTTAGGATGGAGACTGAATTATAATCTGACAATCTATACCAATCTTTAATGCATGAACCCAAGATTAAATTGATTGATACTTTAGTCAAAAGAGCAATAGAGTAGATACAAGTGAATCCACATTCCTAAATTTCCATCCATAATAAGATCTTCATAAGCGTGATTCTTGCTTTTAAATTGTTAATTAGATTTCCTGATCTCTTTAGAATAAATTAGATTAATAAACAACCCCCCCCCTTAGTTTAATTGTTTACTTACTATTCGATACTTCTTGTCTCTGTGGTTCGACCTTTGCTACCATAATCTATTCTGCAATAGTCTTGTGCACTTGCAAGGAAAAATTAAGACGCATCAGTAATCTAGCTTGAATTCATTCGAAAACATAGAAGAGGGTCTTGGAATGCATATAGTATCCAGGCTCTATTTGGTTGCACATTTAACAATGACTCATCGAGTTGAGCTTAGGAGTTATTGAGCAATACTGACTCCACATTCAATCCATACGACGTTTGAAGTTCGTTTAACTAGAATACTAGTTTTGAGATTCTTTATTTGGATTGATGTTCATGTTTGAATTTTATATGTCATAGAGTAGTATGCCTATTTGACATGATGAGTTCGCTCTTGTCGAACTCGTTCTCTATTTGACTAAGTGAGTAAACGTATACTTGACTTGGATCAGTTCGCTCTTGTTGAACTAGATCCTCTACATGTTCATGAATGATAGGTAAACATCTACTTGTCCCCCCCCTATTAGTCCAGCTGGCGTACTTGTTCTTGTCTTCCCTTGTTGACGATGCATCACCGTTACGAATCGTGAGATTCGTGATAGTGATGAATTGTCGAACCAGAATCATGCACACACCTTCCTCTCTTGATCACTTTGGAGAAGAGTACCATGTCATAACCATAAGTGGGCGCTTGGAATAATGCAATACATGGTCGATGTATCAATCACGTACATCCGACAATACGTTCAGGTTAACACTTGTAATGCAGGAGCTACATAGCGGCACCAGTTCTATAACATATCCTCTTTATATGTGGTTTGCCTTCTAGAACCTATGTGAAACAACGTGCTACCATGGATATGTGAACTAAGTGTTTATATGAATGAATGCTTTGATTAATGTGATATTAATGATGATATCTTGTTATGTATGTTTGCATATTGCCATGACATGTATAGTTAATAGCTTACAAAGTCTTTTATGACTTATCCCTTCCCTTTTAATGCTTTAGATCGAGCATGTCGGGTCC
>JABEVN020000820.1:0-27928 GCA_013146195.2 Codonopsis lanceolata | reverse complement strand
AAAAAGATTTTTATGTTTTATGTTTAGTTTAAATTTTATCTGTTTTTGTATTTATCTGCATAGTCGAGTCCTCGAAGAGTCTCCTTGAGTTTGTGGGTTTATAGATGAGTGTAAATAGTGTCACCCTCCAAAAAGATTTTTATTTTGTTATATTTATGCTTTTGTATTTATAAGTTTATTGTTTACTCGTGACGAGCAAAGTTCAAGTTTAGTATTTGATCGATGTATTTTATACGCCGATTTTATATACTTCTATGACTTAATTTATGCTATTTCACGAGGCTTTTGGGTACTAATATATGTTTTGTGAGTTTTATAAGTTTCAGGATTATTTGTGAAAAGACGCAAAACTCCAGGGTTTTAAGTGCAAAATTCAAGAAGGGCCAAAAAGGAAAAATGAAGAAACAATGAAAGCTATCAACACTAGACACCTTGCGGACGCAAGGTGCCTCAGACATTGCGATCGCAAGGTAGCGCACGGGTCCTTGAGCCAAAGAACCAAGAAATCACGGCCAAACATTACCTGAGACCTTGGACGCCTTATACTCGCTAAGGTGGTTTTAATGCACCTATTCGGATTTTCACACGCTCATTCGATCCAATACAACTCCCGAGTATATTTAGAAGCTAGAGGCCGAGCCAAAGCATAGGAGGGGCGGTGGAAGCTCTCTTTAGGTAGATTTTAGGTAGTTTTAGATTGTATAACATAGTTAGATTGGTAATTTCAAGTATTGAAGATCAAATCATGTATCCGATCATCTCCATGTGCTGTTCATTGTCTATGATGAACTAAATCATCCATAATCTAGGAGGTGGGAGGTAACTTGTATCGAATTTATGTTTTGATCTTATATATATGTTCATTCAATGCTTGTTGATTGTGTTGTTTATCAACCCCTATATTATTTTTCTTTGAACAAATGAATGTAATCGCAAATAATAAAGGCTTAGAGGTGCGGATAACTGCATGACCAAGTGCATATGTCGTAACTGGCTCACCAACACAATAAATTGGACCTATCGATGCACGAGTGAAAGTTAGGACAGTTCTTACATGATCTAGGTGACAGATAGATCATAAATCTAGGTGACAACTAGATTAACAGTTTCCGTGCTTAGGATATAGAATGGATGAATTTTATGGGATGGAGGCTGAACCAATTGTTCAACAGACTATATCTATTTTTAGTGAACGAACCCAAGACAATTGAATGACATTATTATGAAGTGAACATAAAGGAGATACAAGTGAAACCCAGAATCCTAAATTGCCACGCACCATAAGATCTTCATATCTGTTATTACTATCTAATTAGTTAAGCATCTATAAATAGTAGTTAGAGTAAAATTAAACATAAAAACCCCCCTTAGGTAATAATTTGCTATTGATAAATTGCACTATTCGTGATCACTTGTCTCTGTGGGTTCGACCCTTGCTTCCAATACTATTCTATAATAGTCTTGTTCACTTGCAAGGAAAAAGATTAAATAAAACATCGATCAAAGGCGCCTCCGAGGCGAAGGCACGAAGCGCGAGTGGCAATCGCAGTGGCGACTACCCCGGCAAAGATTACACAAAACTCCTAAAGTCAAGCACATCTGCTCATCCCAAAATTGAAAAGATGATCCTGGGAGACCGAACACGGATGCCCTCTTAACATGTCTTCCGCTTGATCACAACCTTTCTCGAGGATAGAAGACACACGAAGCTAAAAATGTGATCAAACCGGCCACGTTAAATCGCTTCAAGGGCGAGAATCCGTAGATCGAGGGCATTTAAGTCTGAAATCTCTATTTCCAAAGGTGTGTGATAAGGTGCAGCCATTTGGGCAAAGATAGAATGTTTCTTTGATGAGAGGAAAGTAAATGGGGGAAAGGAAGAAACCTTGAAGAAGCGAAGGCAGAATGAAAGAAATCAGATGTGAGAATTCACGATCGCCGGCGCCCTTTTATAGGCAAAATCAAAAATCGACAAACAAGGATGAAATGTGCAGTAATGAGGGGCAGGAAAAATCTCCCAGAAAGCAAAATAGGCGCCACCCATATGAAAATTGGGCATGGCGCCCGATTTGTGTATGCCATGCCTCATTTGTCCAATATTGCTTCATCAAATCAGCTGGTATCCTGGTTTCTGTCCAAATTATTAATCGCTGCCTCGTCTGATCACGGAAAGGTTTAGCAGGCTATCGAAAGGAGAGATACGCTTAATAGATGGCTGCAATTATACTCTCTCGCACAGGAGGAGGCGGCTACCTCTTCCTCTTCCCGCAAATCACCGGAAAAGCTCCCTCAAAACCGAAGGTGTATTCTTTTCAAATTCATTTCTAAAATACAGCGTGCCATTACCCTTAGGAGTCAGTATAGCTTTATTTTATGCGTGTATTTTAATATGCATTTTATTTTATCATGTCATTTAAAATTATATTGCATTTCATAACTCATGTTTGTACAGATCTTAAAAAAAAGGAAAAGAAAAAGAAAAGCTAATATCTGCATGGAAAGAAGCTGATAGCCAAAAGATGCTCTGCCTTTACCAAAGCCACCTCCCCTGACTCTGGGCCCACCGTGTTGTCATGTCTGCGTATTGCCCCTCGCAGGCACGACTCGATCCGCTCGCATCATCATCGTCATCTATATCACACATTACGATGCCTGGTCTGCCGCATAGCATCATTGCTCCGACAAGAAAAATCATCCATCAGCCGCTGATAAAGCTTGTTGATGCTAACGAAGCCCCGCAACAGTCTCTTGTACGTGGACACTTTGACCTGAGAAGGTAAATAAAAAAAAGAGAGAAGTCAAATAAAAAAAAGAGAGCATCAGTCAAATAAAAAAAAAGGAGCATCAGTCAATAAAAAAAAGGAAAAAGGAAAAAAAAAGATGATGAATATACCGTGCGGGCATGATCAGGGACGCGATACTCCTCAGGGATCTCGACATCGGGAAGGACCTTCTTTATGAGCCTATCGTCTCGCCGATATTGGAAAGTCGAAAAGGCATCATCGGGCATGGAAAACTCAAGCGAGCATCCAAAGTGGAATGAGAAGACCTGGCCCAATCACGGCGGGGATGCACGCCCAATCACGGGAGGAAGAGGAGGAGGATGGAGCATCGTCCTCGAAAATCCTCATATGCTATGACCGGAAAGTCACTGGCAGGCATCACATATTTGGATAAATAACGATCCTGGTTCGGCAGAAGATCTGGGGCAATTACGTTCAGAGGAGGTGCAGGAGGTGCCACCGGAGGTATCGAAATCAGAACATGTTGGCGGTTGACCCACTCACCCATGTACAAGGAATCACACATGATCGATACCATCAGAATCCAGCAACGACTCAATACCAGAGTCACCTCGTACGATCCTATCGTCTACGCCAAGGGACCAGTGCGAACTGAGGTCGAGCTCGCTACTGTCCGCAGCCCAATGACTCAATGAAATGGCCCTTGACATCCTTCTTTTTCCGATTGGCATTCACAAATTTGGCCAAGTAAGGCGGTCAGTAAACATCGCTGCGTAATGGGCCCGATACGAAGTCAAAGATAGAATAAGCCCACACCTAAAAAAAAAAGAGAGAAAGGGAAGCAAAAGTCGACAAACAAAAAAAGGAAGAAAAAGAAAAAAAATGTGAAGAAAAAAAGAAGGGGAAGAGAAATATACCTCCCAGCGGGAGCAAAACCGGTCATAACATTTGAGTCATTCAGGCTCAACCTATCCATCGAGGCATAAAGCTCGGCCGGACCTGCGCCCCAATCATAGTCAATCACATGATCCGGATCTCGAAGGCCCAAAGCAAAGAAACCCTCGAGGAAGTGGAGGCATTGGCAAAAGGGATGTTCCCAAGAAGAAAAATAAAAATGTGACGACAACATTATCCCGGACATCAATGGGCATTCTCTAAAGCCACTCCTTCACATTGCGAATGGTGACCTCATCCATTGTTTTATGCTGTTTTGTACGTGGGCTCAAACCCCGTAAGATCCTCCACCACGTCATGATGCTCGCGGAGGGTGTAATCGGGTGCCAAGGTCCGCCTCAATCTTGGTGGATATGCTGGTGATGGCAACAAAGTCCAGGGTCATGGTGATCTCTCCCGGCTAAGATGAAAAGTGTGGGTGGTGTCCCACCAAAATCCCAAAGACACATCAAAAATGGCTCTATAACTGCGGAAGGGGGTAAAGGCTCGCATGAAGACCCCAAAGCCCGTCTCCTACACTAAAACCTGGGCTGGTGCAGGCATTAAAAGGAAGATATCGGACACCTTAGCACAAGTAGCTCGGACCTTGTCCAAAGGCTCGCTCTGAAAAGAAAGAAAAGAGAAGGAAAATAAAGGTAAGTTTCTCACAAGCCTCTTCTTCTTGCATATTTAACACATTAGTTTTTTTTAAAAGGGAAAAAAAAGAAAGAAAAAGAAAAGAGAAAATACATTTGTACATAAAAATTTGTTTTTACACATAAATATACGTGTTAGCATTTTAGGTGTCAAAAAAAGAAAAAAGAAAATATATACTTTGCATTTAAATATACATGTCACATTTTTTTATATTTATTTCATGTTAAGAAAAAAAAAGGAGCATCTCATGTGTATTCAGCATCGCATTTGCATCAAATAAAGTAGTACATATATCCAATATTTGCATTTGTTATTCAATAAGCTGTATTAGGAAAGCGCTAAAAAGAAAATAAAAATGCCACCCATCATGAAAAAAGAACATCTCCTTGGCATTTCTTATATCCCTACAGCATTAGCATGCATAAAAAAAATAAGTTCTGGTACATAAAATATATCTGTTTTGTCTTGTATATATCCGAAGGTGCATCCGAAAAATGTGTCCGGAAAATTTTGCATTTCATTCCGAAAATTCCGTATTGTGAATATATACCATGTAAAAATACATTCAGGTCTAAAACATGCATCATATAGCCTTATTTGCATTAACATTATAAATCATGCATAGTAGGGTCAAATAGTGACTACTAGTTCAATTGTGCATCACAAAAATAAATTGCCCAAATTTCATGCATTATTACCAAAATTGCATCATCTTAGCCCATAAATCACATGCATAAACATCACAAGCAACATATATATACTCCAAAAGTCCAAAACACGAAATTGAGCGATCGAAAAATTAACCAAATGGGTGGAAGAGAGATTATACTCACATCGGGATCGGGGAGATTTGAGACGTGCTTGTACCAATCTCGCACCAAGTTACCTCAGTCGTGTTTCGAATAGTAATAATTGACGTGGTTCCAAACCAAGGGAGGAAGTTCTTTCCTTTCTTCGCCTGATTCTGGATCCATCGGTGCCTTTCCTTTTCGGGATCTAGAGGAAGAAGCCATCTGTGCAGAAAAACAAAATTTTTGGCGGAAGAAAATTGAGAAAAGGAGAGAAAATGAAAAAAAATGAAAGAAGAACTCGCTCCGTCGGCAATGGAAGAAGCAAGGAGCAGAAGAGAGAAAGAGAAATGAAGACTCATGTCTTCATCCCGTAAGAAGAAGGGAGATTTTGAAAGTTTTTCACTTTTTCCCCTCCAAGCAACTCAGAATCAACACTTAAGTCCTCAAAATTCCAGAGTTGCAAAATGGCCCCTAAGACTTAGCAGAGAGTTAACAAAAGCAATTTTGTTAACCACATTCAACGACCTTTCACCCAAAAACAAGGAAAGCTCATGTCTCCAGAAGTCGGACAAGCAGAAAAGTCGAAAATTAAGGTAAGCCCCATTTTCTTTTGAAAGAAAAAAAAATGCAAAAAAAAAAAAAGAAAAGAAAAATCAATCAAAGAAAAAAAGAGTCGGAGAAAAATAAAGTCATGAAGAAAATCAAAAAAAAAAAAGAAAAAAAAAAGAGGGAAATCCCAAAGATGAAAAGTCGAAGCAGAATGGCCAAATCCATTGAACCAACAAAGAAGAAGTCAAAAGCATGAATAGATAAGAAAGGTAAGAAAGGTAAGATTTTCTTATTCTGCTTTCAGAAATAAAAGAAAAATCTTTTTCAAAAGGTTTTTGTTTCAAAAAAAAAAAAAGAGGAATATTCAAAAAAAAAACAAAAAAAAAGAGAGGAAGAAGAAAAGAAAAATCTCTTTGTCGTATCCAACGACGGATTTTGATCGGTTGGATACAGTTTTCGAAAAATTTGAAGAAAATTCCCTTTGTCGATTCGACGTTTACGTTTATCTGGCCGAGTACGCTTTCGAAAATTTGAAAGTTTTCTTATTGTGTTTGGAAACCGGATATATGGCCACCATGATTTTGAAAATGCCTCTTAACGTATTTCAATCGACATGTATTTTCCGGGTGAAATATGGTTTTCGAAATACACAAAAATCTTCATACCGTATTTGACAACGGTTTCGGACCGAAGAATACTTTTAAAAACATGAAAATCTTTTTTCGCTTGTGCTCTCGGACGGGTTTGACCCAAAAAGAGCACAACATCCTCGTTGGTTGTTTGTTCTTGCTTGAGGCCGAACTACGCTTGGTCTCGATTCCTTTATTAAGGGATACGAGGCGCCTACATTAGTAGGTCTGACCATCAGAGCATTTAATTTGCATATCTGCTTAAAAACTACGATAACCTGCTATAACTGACTAAAAATGTCTAGGATATGGAGGTTTGATTCACATTATAAATTGCTGCATTATAACTGCTACCTATTGCATCTTTCTCCCTGGTTTCTTAATTGAACGAAATTGGAGAGTCTATTCTTATCAACGATGTTCGCTACTCAAGCTACGGGTTACCCGAGACTCCATCGTTGAGGGGCTCAGACACCCCAATTCGTACCCCGGTATGTGACATGACATAAAATATCAAGACTCGTTAAAACATTAACAAATGTCAAGTTACAGGGTCAAAAGTGCAAAAGGACAAAGCAGGATGTGCAAAAGGACGAATTGCAGGGACCAAAGTGTACAAAAAGGGCATAGTTTGAAAATGGGTGTGGCCACCACTTAAATTGGGTGTGGCGCCCAATTTGGGTTGTTGCGCCCAATTTTGTGAACGCTGCGCCCATTTCTCACCTTCAATCACCGTAAAGTGCAAACTGTCCCGTGTTGTGTACAAGCCGCTTATTGCATGAAGAAGGAATTTTAATTCCTTCTGTGTCCTCAGTTCAGCCTATAAATAGAGGCTCCCGGCTCTTCGACACACCTTTCCTTCGATAAAATTATCCGCGTTGTCGTCGGAGAAATAGAGAGCGATGTGAGATAGTGAGCGATCACCTCAAAAGCCTCGAAACCCCGCCAAACCTCTCCAAACACAAACCAACCGGTAGGAGTGAGCCTTAGCCCCCGCCTAGGTATCCACCCTTTTTCCCGGTCCAAAATCGTGGAAAGAGCGGTTGCTCTGCCTCGATTTAAAAGGCCAAATCAGCCGAGAAATAAGCCGTTATTCGCCCGATTTCACCTTACCTCAAGCCAACAAACAACCAAACACAAACAGCTTACTCGCCTAAATCCCTTAGGCCGAAAGTAACTTTCGTAGGCCACTCGCCCAAATTCACACAACACACAACACACAACAACAACCAAAGACTCCTCTCCTGAAGGACGAGCGAGCACACCCTAAGCCGTCAAGAAGTTTTATTTTAAAGCTTTCATTTTGTAAAAGTATTATTTCCAATCCGGCCCAATGTAGATATATAAGCGGTTGCTTGTGCCGGATTTAGTTAGGAAATAGTACTAAATGTAGTTATTATGGCCAAATATTTTCAAGTATATTTGTAATTATTTGTAAAAGAGACGCTATGAAGTCTCAGAATAATGTAGACATAATGGATGTATTTGTAGGCGGATTAATGCTTTATTTATCTGTTAAATAAATATAACAAAAAGCATACTTTAGCCAAAAACCTGTTTTGAGACCAAAAGGGCGAGTTGGGTTCCTAGCACCTTCCCAACTCGTAACTTAGCCTCCGAACCCGTTTTCATTATCTTTGGTTTTCTTTTTGGTTTTGCTTTATTTATTCCTTAAAATAAAGATGGCGACTCTAAAACATTTTGGATCCAGTGGGGCCTCGCAACATCTCTCCTTGCACTTTTCCGTTTTCCCCTAAAAAAGGGAGAATGGGAATGGAGAGGTGATGTATTCCTATGTCCTGGTATCCCCTAAACAAGGGATAACTTGAGGTAGAAAACCCAAAGCACCCATAGTGATCCGAGATAGACCATAAGGCTATTTTCATAAAATCCATAGTTGGGGTGCTGCAACATTCCTTCCTTGCACTTTCACGTTTTCCCCTAAAAAAGGGAGAATGGGAATGGAAGGGTGATGCATTCATTCCATATCCCCTGGTATCCCCTAAAAAAGGATAACTTGATGCGGGGAAACCCAAAGCTCCCATATTGGATCAAAATCCACTAAAGGCAACCGAGGCGCATTCCAACGCTATTCGAGCACTCCTCTCGCACTTTTGATTTCGTCTCCCCTCCCAGACAAGGGAGGGTGGACCGAGAGCAGTGGATGTCACCGCATCCGCACGTACGCACACCCCTATCCAAGGGCACGCGGGGCGCGAGAGCACCGCATCCCGGGAACCCACAGCGCCTCCGACTTGTCCTCAGGAAACACTCCCTGCTCGATATAATCTTTTAAGTCATCTATCCAACATTTCGTAGCGGGCTCAATATCCATGATTTCCTCTTTCTCTATCACTGGTACTTCCAAGAATTCAATTATGACCCCGAGATGCAAAGATTGAATTTCTTCTTCAGCCATCTTCGAGAGGTGGTCTACACGCATGTTATCTTCGCGGCCAATTCTAACTAGCTCCCAATAATCAAAATCCTTCAAAATTTCCTTCACCATGGTATAGTATCGAAGCAAAACTGGATGATGGACAACATAATCACCCTTGACCTGATTTACCACCAGTTGTGAATCACAGTAAATCATGATCTTGCGCACTCCTACGTCTTGCGCGAGCTCAAGCCCTGCAATCAAAGCTTCATACTCTGCTTGATTATTTGATACTGGAAACTTAAAACACAAATCTTTCTCAAACTCCACATCTTGCTCGGGGGGAACTAATAAAAGACCTACTCCGCTTCCGAGGTTACTAGCTGAACCGTCCACATGTAACTCCCAGCAATAATTGGGGCGAGGTTACTAAACAGTAACAGTCGCTGATGCAGTCTGAGTTGAAGTCTCCTCCTCGCCTGAATCCTTGAAACTAGTCTCAGCCAGAAAGTCTGCCAAAGCCTGTGCCTTAATAGCTCGCCGAGGCAAGTAATCAATCTGAAACTCAGTCAACTCAATTGACCAGGTAAGCAAACGACCAGAAGAATCAGGCTTGTGTAGAATTTTCCTGAGAGGTGTGTCTGTGTATACAATGATGGGGTGTGCAGAAAAATAAGCTCGAAGTTTCTGAGCAGCAACAACAAGGGAATAAGCCAATTTTTCTGTATTAAAATATCGCCCTTCCACCGCGGTGAGGGCCTTAGAAACACAGTATACAGGCTTTTGGAGATTACATTCTTCCCTAACTAATCTAACACGCTCCAGGTGGCCGCGAGATATACAAACAAATTCTCGCCTACGACCATTTGCTTAACTGCGAGGTGTCCCCGAGATATTCCACCAATGCGAAAGCCTCGACATTACGTTGTCCATTCAAACCCCTTATTTCCCCGAAGCACTCTGAAAAAAGGCAGGGACCTTTCTACCGACTTGGAAATAAAATGACCAAGAACAATAACTCTGCCGTTAAGCTACTGGATATCCTTGATGGAACGTGGAGGCTTCATTGTGACCAATGCCTTGATTTTCTCTGGGTTGGCCTCAATCCCTCTTTCGTTCACCATGAACCCCAGGAACTTGCCCGCCTTCACACCGAACACACACTTGCTCGGATTCAGCTTCATGTTATTCCTCCTAAGGTTGCTAAATGTTTCCTCCAAGTCAACAGTGTGATCATGTCCCTTAGATTTCATGACCATATCATCAATATAGGCTTCAACATTCTTGCCAATCTGCGAGTTGAAGACGTTGTTCCCCATCCGCTGATAAGTAGCTCCTGCATTCTTTAAGTCGAAAGGTATCATCTTATAGCAGTAAAGGCCCCCCGCTGCTCAGAACACAGTCAAAGCTTTATCCTTCTCATACATCTTCACTTGGTGAAACCCTGAATACGCATCGATGAAGCTCAAGAACTCGAAGCCCGCTATGGCATCAACCAGTTTATCGATGCCAGGAAGAGGGTAACAATATTTCGGGCATGCTTTGTTGAGGTCAGTGAAATCCACACACATCCTCCATTTTCCATTTGACTTCTTGACCATGACCACATTGGCGAGCCAAGTTGGATAGTGTATCTCCTTAATAATATCTGCGCTGAGCAATTTCTCCACCTCCTCCTTGATCGCCTTGTCCTTTTCCGTGGAGTATACTCTAGGCCGCTGCTGAATTGGCCTAAAAGATGGATCCACCCTGAGACAATGAACTGCGACGTCCTCGCTAACCCCCAGCATATCTTCTGGCCGCCAAGCAAAGACATCCAAGTTGTTTTGGAGTTTCTTGATCAAGCTAGCTCGAGCTTCAATTGATAGTGCCCTGCCAATCTTTATCTTCTGTTCAATAGGCAGAATTGATAACGACCTCTTCAAGCTCGTCCTGGGCTGTGAATTCAGGAATTCATCTCGCATCTGAAGCGTGTCACACTCCACTTTTTCTTCTTCCTCCGCCTTAGTTTCCACCTGATCGAGCTGATCCAAGTCCATATCTGGAGCCGGCTCGCCTTGTCCCCCTGACCCCATCGTCGGCAAAAGATAAGTATCATCCCCTGGGCAACGCTGCTCGCCCTGTGCTGAACTATCAGCCATTATAGCAATTGTCAAAGGACCCATAGTTACGTCAGATTTTTCCTTGCTACTGATGGTAACCTTTTGGTCGCCATCCTCCAAAATCAGCTTCTGCTTCTTCTGTTGGCTGTCTCGGACATATTTTAATACTGCCCGCGGCTGACTTTTCAAGACCCCTACCCCCTAATCGGTGTAAAACTTGGCTCGCTGGTGGGGAATAGAGGCGACCATCTGGAACTTAGTCATGCTCAGAACCCCTAAAATAATGTTATAGGGAGATTTCAGGTCGATTACCATGAAGGTGACTTTTTCTGCTCGAGTACGACTGCCTTCGCCAATAAAGACTTCGAGCTCAATTGTGCCTTTGACGGGCACCTTGTGATTGGTGAAACCCTCCACGATTCCTGCATAAGGTTTGAGGCATTTGTCTTTCAACTCCAAACCCTGAAAGCAAGAATAATACATCACGTCCCTGCAAGCTCTTGTGTCCACCAAAATCCTGTGTACCACCCAGCCATCGACCAAAGCTAAAACAATCAGAGACTGCTCCCCAGCCATGCTACTCGCCAGCTCGCTTCGAGTAAATTGTATTGACTCTTCCCTTGCCTATAAAGTGGTTGGACAATCCACCACCTTCGATAAGGAATAGATCTGCTTGCCAAGTTAGGTAAGCGTAGGTTCCTCGTCCATAATCACATTTATTACCCCCTGGATTGGGGGTGCATCTCTTCGAGGGGCATTACCCCTATTATTTCCATCTCTCTTGAACTGGTCCAACCGATCTTTATTTATCAACTTCTGTATGGCCTTTTTCAACAGCCAGCACTCCTCCGTCGTATGCCCGTAGTCATCATGATAGGCACACCTCTTCATCCGATGCCTGGAATATGTTGTCTTGGGATTCATGTGTGGTGGCCGAGGAAGCTCATCTCGAACCTCATACATTATATCCTCCCGCAATATATTAAGCGGGGTGAGATCACTTTCCCGAAGAAACTCCCTTGGGCGGTCATATCGTGATTTGCTTATGTTATAACCGCCGCCTGCACCTTGGCCGCTACCTTTGGTATTAGCCCCAGCTCCTCGAGTCTAGGTGCTTTCCTTCTTCTTTTCTTTCTTCGTGGTCTCCCTTGCGCACCACTTTTGAGCCCGCATCAACATCCCGGCATGTGTCTTGGGCTCCCGCATACTCAACTCCGACCTCAAACCGCCTTCCCCTTCGAGCAACCCCGTTTCAAAGCACAAGGTGACCTCCTGCTCGGAAAAACCAGGAACTTGCTCGAGCATTTTTGTAAATCACTCCAAATAGCTGGCAGTTGATTCGTGTGCTCCCTGTTTAACCTTAGACAAGTCAGCTCTTGTTTTTGCAATTGCTCCCGAGGTCCCAAAATCTGCTAAGAACTTTGCCCATAGGTCAGCCCAATTATTGATAGACCTGCGAGGAAGAGCTCCCATCCAAGCAAGTGCCTTTCCTTGTAGCGATCGCACGAAAGCTCAAATTTTTAATGCCTCGTTTGAGGTTACAAGGCCAATCTGGGACTCAAATGACATCAACCAATCTCTCGCCTTGGTCTTCCCTGTGTAGTTTTTAACGTTTGGGAAGATAAGCCCTTGCGTTGGAGGTGCATTCTCAATCCAGGGGGCCAAAGGACTAGCTGACGTTCCCAAAAAATTCTCATCCAAGGCCTTGCCCTGCTCCCACGCTTCCATACAGTGCTTCAAATCTTCAAACTCTTGCATGTTGATGGTTGCAGGCAAACCACCCCCCGACTGAGGCTGCACCCCGGGCACAAGAGGGGCCTGTGGTGGTCCCATAGCTCCCATGGCTTGAGCTATACCCGCGGCCTGGGCCACTTGTGCCTGGGCTACATCTACGGGTTGAGGCACTGGATCGTGAACCACTAAACTTTTTTGTGCATTTTCTTGAGGCAACTCACGCCTACCTCTGGAATGATGTGACAGATGAACTTGTGACCTTCCAAGCGAACGTTTCTAATGACGGCGAGCATGTGATCTCCTAGGAGATGGTGTGCGATGATTGCGAGTATGCGACTTGCACGGGGATGGTGAACGAGGGCGGCGAGGGTGCGACCTTCGCGGAGAAGGTGACCTGCGACGGCGGCGAGACTGTGCTGAATCCTCTCCTGCCCGGGTGTAGACACCCCAATTTCGTACCCCTGATATGTGACTCTAACATGTGATATCAAGAACTGCTTAAACTTAACAAATGTCAAGTTATAGGAGTCAAAAATGCGAAAGGCAAAGCAGGATGCGCAAAACAGTAAAGTGCGAGGGGTGAAAGTGTCAAAAATGGAACTTGAATAGGGCCATGGCGCGGCCAAAAGGGTGCATTGGCACCGTGCCATGCCATGGTGTATTCGGCGCCACCCTTGCTACAGTGCCTCTGAAACTTAACGCATTGTACAATCGACGAAGGCTGGAGTACCTGTTCGTTCAGCGCACAGAAGGGATTTTTAATCTCTGATGAGTCCCTTCGTCCACCTATAAATAAAGGTGTTGGGCTCCGCTTTCAGACACAAGAAACTATTCACGAAGAAACGCTGAGAAATTTCCTCTGCGTTCTCACCACGCCGAAGTAGCGAGAGAAGTGAGATAGGAGAGTGTAGCCCACCAAAGCTTCCAAACCCCGTCCAAACTCCGCCAAAACACAAATCCACCAGTTAAAAGTGATCCCTAGCCTATTAGTTAGGTATCCACTCTATTTTCCCGGCCCAAAATCTATAAAGTAAGTCGTTACTCTGCCCGAGTAATAAGCTGAAAAACACACAAAATAAGCCGTTATTTCACCCAACCAAAAAGGCCAAAACCATCCAAAATAAGCCGTCATTCTGCCCGAGTGAACGAGCCAAAATCATCCAAAATAAGCATTTACTCTGCCTGAATTCCAACAACAAGAACACAACAACAACAACAACAACAAAGACTCTCTCTCCCTGAAGGACAGAGCGAGCACACCGCGCTCTAAAAGGTAATAGCCTTTAAGGGCGCTATTTTTTATAAAGTTATTTTTTAAATCCGGCCCAATGTAGCTAATATAAGCCGTTGTGCTGCCCGGATTAGATTAGAAAATATTATGTAAAAGAGCCGTTATAATGGCCAAATATTTTTAAATATATTTGTAATTATTGTAAGGAAATGGCTGCAAGTCCGTAAATAATGTAGCCACGGATGTATTTGTTTTATTTTCCTGTTTTTTAATGCTTTATTTATTTGTTAAATAAATATAACAATATGCATACTTTAGCCAAAAACTATTTTGAGACCGAAAGGGCGAGTTGGGTACCTAGCACCTTCCCAACTCGTAACTTAGCCTCTGAACCCGTTTTCTATCTCTGGTTTTCTTTTTTCTGGTTTTGCTTTATTTTTGCCATAAAATAAAGATGGTGACTCTAAAACTTTTTGGATCCAGTGGGGCCTCGCAGCACTCCTTTCTTACACTTTTCCGTTTTCCCCTAAAAAAGGGAAAATGGGAATGAAAGGGTGGTGTATTCTCATATCATGATATCCCCTAAACAAGGGATAACTTGATGCGGGAAACCCAAAGCTCCCATAGTGATCCAAAATGGGCCATAAGGCTATTTTTAATAAAATCCATAGTGGGGGCGTCGCAACATCCTTTTTTTCACTTTTCCGTTTTCCCCTAAAAAAGGGAAAATGGGAATGAAAGGGTGATGCATTCCCATATCCTGGTATCCCCTAAAAAAGGGATAACTTGATGTGGGAAACCCAAAGTTCCCATATTGGATCAAAAATCCACTAAAGGCAACCGAGGCACATTCCAATGCGCTATCTTAGACAGCACTCCTCTCACACTTTTGATTTCATCTTCCCCTAAAAAGGGAGGGTGGAACGAGAGCAGTGGATGTCCCGCATCTGTACGTACGCGCACCCCTATCCAAGGGCGCGCGGGGCGCGGGCGCACGTCCTGGGAACCCACACAGGGGTCCCAATCGAGAATGAACACTCGAAACAACCCTGTGATTGGCTCGCCCCTTTTGCTGGCTCCGCCCCTTGTTGGATTCTCGTTCACGAGGTTGCGAAGGAACCTGTACTAGATGTTAAGGATTCCTCCCTGACCTGGATACACTGGCTGCTTGACTTGGCACGGGCATACCCAAAAGGGGCTCCAACTCAATGGGCAATGGGGGCTTGCCCATTGCAATTAACTGCAAATTTAACTAGTGTATTTGCAACAGATATATCGCCCTCTGACGTAAAGCTTCCTCCTGAAACTCATTAGCCAGACCAACAGCGGCAACGGTACTCCTGGCCAACCAATCCAAACCCCGTCGTTGATTGAGCTTATGACGAGCGTCATGAAGTGGTGGAGGTGGTGGATTATTACCAGCCGGAAGGTTCATGCTAGGCATGGCTGTATGTACCTCCTCCACTTGATTACCGGCATTGACGCCATTTTCAGCCATAACTAAAGCTTGTAAAGTTGTCAGAAAATAGCATTGCTTCTTACAAAATCGTTTCCGGCAATGAAACCAATTGATGCGTCCAAAATAATCCAAGGACACACCAACTTGGATATCTGGCTTTCAATTCTATCCAAAAACCTTCAAGGTCCAAACCTGCAATGCAAACACCAACTGTGAACTAGGCAGAGGCTCTCCCTGCAAATGCGCTCCGACGTGTGAATTAGCAAACACTCAGTTGAGTAAGCAATTTGACAGAGTTTAGCCTTGGTAGAAAATCACCTACCTCCCTCATTTGTTTGGAGGGGTTTTATAGCCTTCATGGGAGACTGAATAACTCCCCATCAAATGTCAGCGTGTATGGCAGGCATATTAACTGCCACGTCAAACACAACGGCCTCATCATGAATGTTGAGGTGAGTTTCCCGGAGATAACTGGCCATGTCCTAGATGACCGTTATATGTATAACCAAGAATGGTAGGCATGCTCGCTGAACACTTGCTCGCTAGGTGTTTAGCCCCCAGCTTGTTGTATCTAGCTCCCAGCTCGCTTTACACTTGCCAACTTGGTATTCAGTCCCCAGATTCTGAGGGATAAATGCTAGACTCTCATTCCAAACTGATCAAAGTCTGGCCGGTGCCCGCTTCATAATTTTGACTTGGACTTGGGATTGCACGTGCTTCGCTCATGACTGAAGAAAATGTGCCAGGCGCGTGACTCAGGTCTGGGCCAATCGGGCCAAACAGTTTAGTGGGTTACACCACTTCTCTTCTATTGATGATAAAAATAGAAATCTTTTATCTAAAGTTTTTTAAAATCAACATCACTTTTTAACCAATGTGAGATATATCTCTTTTATTGGTAATAATTGTATTTTAAAACAAACATCTATTTCTAATAAATGTGTGATATATATTTTCTGTTGGTAATAATAATAAAAGTCTTTTATCTCAAAATTAAAATTAACATCACTTTCTAACCAATGTGAGATATACATCTTCTATTGGTAATAATGTTATAAGTTTTTTTTATCTAAAGACTTTGAGAACCAATATCATTTTCTAACCAATGTATGATACATATCTTCTACTGGTAATAATAGTATTTTTAAAACCCACATCAATTTCTAACTATGTGGGATACATCTCTTCTATTGTTAATAATAGTAGAATACTTTGTAACCAATGTGAGATACATGTATCTATTCTATTTGTAATAAGAAGTCTTTAATCTAAAGACTTTTTAAACCAACATTTTTAAACAATGTGAGATACATATCTTTTATTAGTAATAATAGTAAAAATTTTAATATAAGACTTTTAAAGCTAACATCTCTTTCTAAGCAATATAAGATACATCTCTTATATGGTGATAAAAATATAGAACATTTTGTAACCAATGTAAGATACATGCATCTATTCTATTTGTTATAATAAGTCTTTAATCTAAAGACTTTTTAAACAAATATTTCTTTTTAAACAATGTGAAATACATATTTTTATTGGTAATAAGAGTAGAAGTCTTTAACAGTGTTCTAAATATTGGCCTAGGCGGTAGGTGCTCCTCCAACGCCGCGATTTCCTTCAAATTGCTCGAAAAAATCGTTCACAAGAAAATCACCGCCTACTCGTCTTGGGCACTGCTGTATTGATGTAGCCTTCACAAAAGAGCGTTGGGAAATATCCCTATTACAATCTTACAGAATATAAACAGAATAATTAAAATAGAAAAAAAAACTGTTGCTCTTGAGTAGAACTACTACTGTTAAGTCTTCTTAAGACTGTTGTTGAAGAAGACTTATGAAAACTGCTGCTGAAGAAGACTTATGAAGTCTGCTACTGAAGAAGACTTTTGAAGTCTGCTGGTGAGAAGACTTGTGAATTCTGTTGCTGAAGAAGACTTTGGAAGTCTGCTAGTGAGAAGACTTGTGAAGTCTGCTGGTAAGAAAACTTGAGAAGTCTGATGGAGAGAAGACTTGAGAAGTCTGCTCTTCAAGTCTACTGGTGGAAGGAAGCAAGTCTGCTCTTGAAGTCTGCTCTTCAAATCTGCTGGTGGAAGAAAACAAGTCTGCTCTTCAAGTCTACTAGTGGAAGATAACAAGTCTGTTGTTGAAGTCTGCTAACCGAGGCCTGTGTAACACACAGTTTCCTTGAAACGTTATTCGTCCTACTCCCTGTAAGTGCGTGGAGTTCTTACACGGGACGATCGTCTCCCAGGATTCAACGATGGTAACGGATGACTACGCACTAGAAGTTCCGGCGAACTGAGCAAGTGCCAGAAATCTATCACCAAATATGAGGCCAAGAACAAGATACACAATATGAAATGCAAATGCAGGTGTATAAGAGGAAGATGAATTTTGTGTTCTCTAAAAGTGTAAGTCTCTTATGTTGTGGAGAATGGTTCTATTATATAGGCCAGAAAAAGAACACGTTTTAATTACTAAAACCGTTTTGATTATGCCCATTAACCACTCAATTAAAGCAGACATTAGGAGTTACTAATATTGAATTTAAATTCAAAAGAAAAATGAGCAAAAGGGGTGAGTTTGTCTAGGTAGCACAATTTGGTCCGACATTTGTGTCCGCATGTGCGGGCACACAAGTACGTTGGTCCAAGCCAAATTGGACCTTGATTTGCACCCCCCCTGCGGGCGCGGGAGGGATAGTTCTTTCTATACAAGCTTACCCAACACAATGGGGCCTTTGTATATAAACCCTTTAAGCCTTTCATATTTTTCTAATGTGGGATAACCCACTTCCAACACTTCCAATGTCCTACTTTAAACATCTATAACTTATTCATCCGATATCCGAATTGGATAAATAAATATAGTATTTTTATGTACTCACAAAGAAAAACATAATTCTAAAATTACCATAGTCATTACATAAATGACTCACAAATAAATTAGTGCCTCAAAGCCCCAATTTACTTCACCTAAAACACTACTTTTCCAACAAAGAGGAGGGACGGAGAAGAAAGACTAAGACAAAATGGAGGACTTACGATGTCGAGCGGCAACGCGACAGGGGGGACTCGTGTCTACGATGGAGGCGATAGATCTACCACGAGAGAGAGAGAGAGAGAGATAGAGAGAGAAAGTAAGAGCGAGAGAGAGAGAGAGAGAGAGAGAGAGAGATGATGATGACGATGTTTCCAATTTTTCCAATTTCTTAATGTTTTGAACAACTGTAGGGAAGGACAAGTCCTCAAATTGATCGTCGGCGTGGGATGACTGGCGAACACTTCTAACCTAGGGAGAGAGAATGAGAGATGTACAGACTAACTGTTTTAACTCTTAAGTTATACTCCAATTTAATTATTTTTAAATTAGCCCTCAAGTTTCTTTGATTTATTTCTTCCCAATTTGATTATTTTCAAATTAACCCTCAAGTTTCTTTTATTTATTTCTTCCCCTTGTTCTTATTCAAATATCATTTTGTAACTTGGACACTAAATTTTATTTTTGGTACTCATAATCTCTTGAGATTTGCACTTTAAGTAATAAAATTGAATTGTTAATTTTTAATTTTTAATGTTGTAAATTGTAATATGATAATTATTTTTAGATTATTGGGTAATATTACTATTAGTATATATGTGAAATTTTAATGATTGTTAATTAAATTATATTAAAAAAATCAAAGAATATTATAATTTTCCCTTAATTCTAGGTCCCACCTAAGCTCCGACTACGCGCTGCCTAGGCACTAGGCGCTAGGCGCTAGTCTTGCACATAGCGGACGCCTATCAACTTATAGAAAATTGGTCTTTAACATAAGACTTAATTTTAAAAATTAAACATCTCTTCTATGGTGAGAAAAGTAGAAGTCTTTTATCAAAAGACTTTCAAAGCTAACATCAATTTATAATCAATGTAAGATACATCTTTTCTATTGGTAATATTAGTAGATATGTATTTTATATTGGTTATAAATTGATTTTAGTTTTAAAAGTCATTAGATTAAAAATCTCACATTTTATTACCGAGTTCTATCCCACATTGGTTTGAAAGTAATGTTGGTTGTAAATTTTTTATATATAAGAATTCTACTATTAACAGTTGAAGAGATTAATAGTAGAGATTAAAAACTCCCTCTGTCCCGGATAAATATTCCTAGTTGACAGAACACAAGTATTAAGAAATGTAATTAATGATAGGTTGTAAAATATATTGTGACAATAATACCCATTATACACACTCTCTCCCATTAATTATATACACATTACACTCATTCCTTCTATAAGATGTGCAATAATGATAGAATTAAATGAATGGATATATTAGGAAGAATGATAAAAAAAATTGTACACCAAAAGTCTTTAAGAACATTAGTTGAGACATCCCAAAATAGAAAGAAGGAACATTTATCTGGGACGGTGGGAGTATTCCCTCTGTTAGTCCCAAATGGTACAATAATAAGCTAGAAGCGGGGGGGGGGGGTTGGAATAGCTTATTAGACACTTAAAACTTTTTGTATAAACTCCTAAAACAAGCACTTACAATCTATTGAAAAGATTAAAGTAACGGAAGTCTTGTAAGGAAGACAGTTCACGTCTGCCGGTGAAACACTATCGGTAGACTTTATTGAATACTCAAGTCTGCTGTTTGAAGCGATAAGTAAATAGATATGAAACAGTTTAAAGCAGTAAGCAACAGTAAAGTAAGAACACATGTATTTTGAGATGATTCGTACTATAAAGAGTGCTACGTCCACCACCAAGGCAGACAACCTTTGATTTAAATGTGCACTATGTTTTCCACTAGTTCTATTACAAAGAATTCCAATGGATCGTGTACAAAATATTTGACTTGTGTTTGGGGGTTGGGAATTGAATATTTGGACAAGTAGAATATTCAATGGTGCTGAAGAATAGTAAAAGAAACAACAATAAGAAGTAAAAGATAAAGTGTTGATGCAGATCTTCCTGTTGTTGTTGAGGACTTTGTTGATCAGTTTAAGATCTCTTGAATGTACTGAGTATATAAGACTTGAAGTTGTTGGAGAAATTCAGAGAATTGTTTTCTTCAGTCTTTAATGATAGTATTTATAGCTGGGCATTCTTGAGACCGTTTGGAGAAGACGAAGTGTAACAGCTCTATTAGGTTGAATGCATTAAATGGATGGAGCTGACTTGTAGATTTCGTCTTCACTGATACTGAGCAGGGAATGGTGCAGAGTTGTTGCAGCAACTGGTAGGTGAGAAGTCAGAGTTTCAGACCTGCAATAGTTGGTACAGACTGTAAGTGTCAGTCTGTTCACCTGTTCTGTCACTGTTCAGAAGGCGAAAGTCTTCTTGCTTTTCGAAAAACTGGATAGGTGTGTTTGAGAAGTCGTGTGTTGATGAAGGATTGGTTTAATTCAAATTCAAACTGATAAAGTTCGAATTTAATTAATCCACTAAAAGCTTGATGACTTGGACACGTCATGCTTGAATAGGTGCAGACAAGGTCTGCCGCTGGATGCTGAATGAGGTCTTCCGGTGAAGCTTTGCTGAAGTCTTCCGCTGAACCTGTGAAGCCTATAAAAACTATTCTATGGCAAATTTCTATACACAGTTGTCACGCTAATTGATACCCAGCCCAATTAGCCACTAAGTATAGAACCTAATGTAATGTATGAACAGATGTAAATCAAGATACAAATGAGAAACAACACCCTCCATCCCAAAATATATGACGTTTTTGGGCTTTTTACACAGACTAAGAAAACATATTGTAAAGACTAAACCTTCCCTATCCAAACATTAATAAGGTGTCTTCATATTCTTCTTCAAAGAGCCAAACACGAGTTATGAAGTCAATAAATATGAGTATAATTGAAAAAATAAAAAAGGAAAAAGCTCCTTAAAAATTACAAAGTGTCATCTATATTTGGAACAAAAAAACTCTCACAAAATGTCATATATTTTGGGACGGAGGGAGTAGTAGAGATTAATATCTCATTACTATACTAATTATTAATAAGTATTATTAATAGGTAATGATTGAGAAACAAATAATCACACATGAATGCTTGAGAATGAAAATTTATCTAAAATAGGATGATGTGACACAATCACGGTGCTCCTCACCAATTATATATATATATATATATATATATATATATATATATATATATATATATATATATATATATATATATGGAATTAGTTCCTTGTGACTAAGGCTTTACTTGTTAACTCAATTAAGAGCTTAATTACAAAAATGTTAAGTAAATTATAAATCATAAAGCAATAACACCAACGAAAGGTTTAACAAGAATAATGGAAACGAAAAGAAAAAAAATAATTAAAAGATATATAGCGAGTATTAAAATTAATCATAATTATAATAATTTTTCAGTATATTCAATATGTTATTATAAAATGTGGAGAGTAAAATTGAAATAATTTGGAAATAATAGATCTGATTTTTAAAAATAAAATTTTTAAATTAAACATCCAAAAATAATAGTGAGCTCTTTGTCTAAAACAAAGTAAATAATACTTAATCCGTTGTTTCAAGTGAATTGCTAATACTAACATTTTTATACTTATCTCAAAATCACACACTTATGGGAACTCGCGCAATATTGCAATGTACTCTCTCGATACTTAATCAGTTGTTTGAAAAGTGAATTGTTAATACTAACATTTTTGTACTTATCTCAAAATCACGCACTTATGGAAATTCATGCAATATTGCAATGTACTCCGTCGAAGGGAGTAATACTTAATCCGTTATTTGAAAAGTTAATTGCGAATACTAACATTTTTGTACTTTAACTCAGAATTAGAGATGCTAATCGGTCAAATCCTGTCGGTTTTGATCTAGTCCTGTCGGTTTCGGTCCCTAATCGAAACGGTCCACTAAAATTGCAAACCTAGACCTTTTTTTTTTTTTCCTCTAAGGGGGGCATGGAAAGGAATCGAACCTGAGACCTCACACTTTGTGAAGCCCCATGTCTACCACTGGGCCACCCCCTTAGGGGCCAACCTAGACCTACCCCTCTAGGTTTCGGTTTTAAACGGGTCACTAACGGGCTACACCTAAACAAAATAAAACAACTTAAATATAAAAATATAAAGTTCAAAAAAACAAGTAATTATCGGGCAACGAGCAAACAATAAACATTCAACAACACACAATCCAAAACAAAATGACTCAAATGAGTCATACAACGAGTCAACAATATTAAACATACGTAATAGAGTTTAAAACACAAACAAACTTCAAGACTTCAAGTTTTACTAGTTAAAAACTAAAAAGTCCTAATCAAAGATGAAATAATAAAATAAGTCGAGAATCATAAATATCATAAACTAAACTTTTATTAGACCAAACATAATCCAATTTTGAATAACTTGATTCATTATGAGTTTGACTTGCATAGTTGTTTTTGAGATGGTATTTAAATTTTAGATTTTCATTGTGTAATGATCGAAAATATAAATCTAGAGATGACCAAAAAGAAAAACTATAAAGCAATTTTACCTTTTTTTTTAAGATAAAATTTAAATTGTACCACCGAGAGTAAGACTAACATAAATGTTAGTATGAAAAAACAAATGGAATGTTAGAATGACAAGTTAAATTTTAGCGTGACCACTTAGAGATGTTAATCGGTCTAACCCTGTCGGTTTCGGTCTAGCCTTGTCGGTTTTGGTTTGGCCCTGTCGGTTTCGGTCCCTAATCGGTTGCGGTTTAAACGGTTCGCTTTAAACGACCTGCTTAAATTACAAACCTAACCCTAAAAAACCCGATTTAATAGGTTCGGACCTGTTCTCGACCCTATTAACATCTCTACTCAGAATCACGTACTTATGGAAACTCATGCAATATTGCAATGTACTCCCTCAAAGAGGATAATACTTAAATCAATTGTTTGAAAATTGAATTGCTAACACTAATATTTTTGTACTTCTCTCAAAATCACGTGCTTATGGAAATACATGCAGTATTGCAATGTACTCCCTCGAAGGGAGTAATAAGTAATCCGTTGTTGTAAGGGTAAAATAGACAAGGCCTATTATATCTTGTTTTCACCTTTCTTGGTCAAAGTAGGTTTTTAAATTAGTTAATGTTAATTTAGGTCTTAGAATTTTGTGTTAGATTTAGTTTAGTTTATTTTTTGGTAGCAAAATCTCTTTGTAGATTTCAGCTACACATTTTAGTAACTAAATCTTGGCATGTATCTTAGTCAAACCAAGACTCTTGACTTTCATCATATTTGGTAAGAAAATCTTGCATGTTTGGAAAGTAGCTGATTTTTCCTTTGAAGTACTATTCCTTTTCCTTGTAGAATGTGGTATCCTTTGCCATGTTTTCGTAGGGGTTGACGCGTATATATTGAGGACTGACATACGGGTTGAAGGTAGAGCTTGTGAGAAAGAGTTAAGGCAAAAGGTCTGGGAGTGAATTGCAGAACGTACAATACCAGTTTTGCCGAGCAGAAGATCAAATTGCTGAAGGCTGTCAATGTTACAACATTGACAGTAACAACAGTTTTCTGAAAAACTTTTTTTTGTGGTTCCTGTTTAGTCTTGAGGAAGCTGTGTTTGTTTTTTCCCCACGTTTTGTTTAGCTGTTTTTATGTGGGATTTTATTCTCCAAGATACACTGTCTTGTGAGAATTTTTGCTAGAGATTTCACTAAGTTTATTCCGTGTAAAAAACTTTGATATTTTTAGTGAAATTTGTGTGGTCTTGAGGCTTGGTCTACAAGTATTATTAATCTTGTAGATTGTTTTTGGTAAAAACTTGAACTTTATTCTTCTGTTTGGTGCTGTGACAAACTTTAATCTTCCGCTGCTATTACTTGTTCTCTCATTGTGCTTGCCGTTGTAGCTACAATCACAGCTACATTGGTTACCACATTGAATTCTTTTGAGAATCTGTACTATCACGTTCTTTCAATTGGTATCAGAGCCTTCTCTTGATATCACTAAGAGTTGATTCTGGTTAAAGTCGTGATGGATTTTCAGTATGAGAATGTTGTTCGCCCTTCTACTCTTACTAATGCTAATTACTCTATTTGGAAAGTCAAGATGCGCATCTTCATCAAATCAATTGATGAGAGAGCGTGACTTGCTGTTTTGAATGGTTGGAGTCCTCCCAAAACAACAGATTCAGATGGTGATGTCAAGGTCACCAAAGAATCTAAGTGGACAAATGATGATAGGAACACTGCTTCCTTTAACTCAAAAGTCTTGTCTGCTATTTATAAAGCCTTAGATGCTAATACTTTTAGGGTGATAGCAAATTATGAATCTGCTAAAGATATGTGGGAGGCCCTTCAGACCTTGTGTGAAGGACCTGCCAGTGTTTGTGCTTCTAAGTTAAGAATGCTCACTACTCAATTTGAAAACACTAGGATGCATGAGTCTGAGGATATCATGACATATTATGGTAGACTTCTTGACTTATCTAATTCTGCACTTGCTTTAGGAGATCCTATTACTAATGAGCGTCTTGTTAGCAAGATGATGAGAACTTTGCCTGAAATGTTCAATGTCAAGATATGTGCAATCAAAGAAGCACATGATATTGACAAGATGAGTTTTGAAAGACTGGCTGGAATTCTTCAAAACTTTGAACTGAACCTAAACAATCAAATAAAACAAAAAGGCAAAGGAGCTTCATCATCTTCTACACCCATTATGAAAAATATTGCTATGCCTGCTGATCGATGTATTTTATACGTCGATTTTATATACTTCTATGACTTAAATTATGCTATTTCACGAGGCTTTTGGCTACTAATATATGTTTTTGTTGAGTTTTGTAAGTTTCAGGGTTATTAGTGAAAATATGTGAAACTCGGGGGTTTTAAGTGCAAATTTCAAGAAGGGCAAAAAAAGGAAAAATGAAGAAAAAGCAAAAGGCTGCCCGAGTCTGGAGACCTTGCGGGACGCCTGAGTGCCTCGGCAAGGTAGGCGTCTGAGGTCGAAAGGCGGCAACCAAGGAATCAAGAGGCCGGACATCTTTGGAGACCTGCGGCCGCAAGGTGGTCGAATGCGACTATTTCGGATTTTCACACGGTCATTCGATTGAATTACAACTCCCGAGTATATATATAAGTCAGAGGTCGAGCAAAAAAAAAGGGGGACGACTGAAAGCTCTCTTTAGGTAGTTTTTAGATTGTATAACATAGTTAGATTTTGTAATTTCAATATTGAAGATCAAATCATGTATCCAATCATCTCCATGTGCTGTTCATTGTCTATGATGAACTAATTCATCCATAATCTAGGAGGTGGGAGGTAACTTGTATCAAATTTATGTTTTGATTCTTATTTATGTTCATTCAATGCTTGTTGATTGTGTTGTTTATCAATCCCTATATTATTTTGCTTTGAACAAATGAATGTAATCGCAAATAATAAAGGCTTAGAGGTGCGGATAAGCGCATGACCAAGTGCATATGTCGTAACCGCTCACCCACACAATAAATTGGACCTATCGATGCCGAGAGTGATAAGTTAGGACCAGTTCTTACATGATCTAGGTGACAGATAGATCATAAATCTAGGTGACGACTAGATTGATAGTTCTATGCTTAGGATATAGAATGGATGAATTTTCGGGGATGGAGGTGAACCAATTGTTCAACTGTACTATATCTATTTTAGTGAACGAACCCAAGACATTGAATGACATTATTATGAATTGAACATAAAGGAGATACAAGTGAAACCCGAGAATCTAGATTGCCACCCACCATAAGATCTTCATATCGTTATTCTTGTCTAATTAGTTAAACAACTAAATATTAATAGTAGTTTAGAGTAGAATTAACTATAAAAACCCCCTTTAGATTAATAATTTGCTATCAATAAATTGCAATCTTGTTCATGATCACTTGTCTCTGTGGGTTCGACCCTTGCTTCCAATACTATTCTATAATAGTCTTGTCCACTTGCAAGGAAAAAGATTAATTAAAACATCGATCAAGTTTTTGGCGCCGCTGCGGGTAAAGCTAGTTCACGTAGTTAGTTTGTTGGTAGCGTAGTTTTTAATTTAATTTAGTTTTTAGTTTAATTTTCAGGTTTTATAAAAATATTAAAAAATACAAAAAGATTTTATTTATTCTAGTTAGTTGTTTTTAAATTGTTTTAATTTATTTTTATGCGATTAAGTAGATCTTTGAACCTAAATTGGTAGACTTAAATCAAGATATAAATATTGTTAGAAGAAATCAAAAAGTTTTTTGAAAACCTAGCCACCGAGGCGATAATCAAGACAAATTGAATCAAGAGGATCCTGGTGATCCTCCAATGGAAAGAAAATAACAATAATAGAAATCCCGAAAATCCAGTTGACGTTAAATAGGAATCAAAGAAGAAGAACACCGCAAGAAGAAATATGGAAGTGGTGATACATCAAAAGAACTATTAATGACTTTAGTAGACCTTCATTAAATGTTGTGACATCATGTTTAGTCTTGCCAGATGTTGTTAGGAATTTTGAGTTAAAAGGTCATTATTTTAATGTCATACCATCTTTTCATGGGATGCCTCATGAAGATCCTGTCGGTTTCTTAAGAGAGAATATGAATACATGATGAGTACTTTTCCTTTAGGAGGGTTGACTGAAGATCAAATTAAAATGAAATATTTTCCAAGTGCATTAAAAGAGTTGGCAAAGAGATGGTTTATGAACTTAACACCTAATAGTGTTTATACTTGGGCTCAACTATATGATTTGTTTATGAGTAAATTTTACAAACATGCATCTCTTACTAAGTATAGAAAACAAATCATGTCATTCCAAAATGAACTAGGTGAAACATTCCATGAGTCATGGGATAGATTTAAAAATACGCTCATTATGTGTCCTCGTCATAATTTGGCTCAACATGTGTTAGTGCTTCAATTTTATCATGGTCTTTCGCCATGCTTACAAACTATGGTTGATAGTGCAGCTGGTGGTTCTATTAATAGAATGACACCATAAGCACTAGAAGAATTATTTGAGATGCTAAGTATTAATTCCCAACAGAAAAGTGCTAGAGGTAAAAATAGGAGCCTATATCAATTGCAAGATAATTCAAATACACAAGCTCAATTTGAAAATTGGCAAATTCAAGAAGCATGTGCTTTATGTGGATTATATTCTCATGCTACTAATTTTTTCCGTCAAGTGCTATGTATTACGAGCAGGGCTAATGCTATGAATATGTACCCTCGAGGCTAGGAATGATCCCTATTCAAACACATATAATCTGGTTGGAGAAATCATCCTAACTTTTAGGTGGGGAGAAATAAGCCTTTGCAACCTCAACAATTCCAACCTCGACCACCATAACCTCCACGATTGCCAAATCAAAATCGGTTGAGAATTGAAGAAGTTCCCAAGCAAGAAGTAGCTAGTAAAGGTCAGCGGCATTGATGAAGTACATGCTTGAAGAGATCGAAAATCTAAAGAAGCACATTGCAAATTCGAAGTTGATAAAGAGAGAAGAGGGAAGTTTCCTAGTCAAGCGAGGCAAGCCAAGTCAATCAGAGTCTTTGGAGGTAAGGTGATAGGTGAAGAGGTAAGTGATCTGATCCTTCTTCTAATATGCACATTAGAAAAATACGAAAAGGTAATTGAAAAAAGAAATCGAAAAAGATAGTGATGAGAAAAATAAAGAGAGAATAATGAATTAAATAATCAAGAAGTAGAAGTTGAAGAAGTAGAAGTAGAGTTCCAAATA
>JABEVN020000819.1:0-27922 GCA_013146195.2 Codonopsis lanceolata | reverse complement strand
TTTTGAGGGGTTTATATAGCTGTTGCCGAAGAGTAATTTCCCATAAATGTCCATTAAACATCGTAGCATAAATGGCGGCCACATTAATTGCCATATTAACTACTCCATTCATCATAACGGTCTCAACATGGTGAAGGTGGCGGGTTACTCGGAAGTAACCGCCCACATTCAAGTCAACCAACCGTTTTCATTTCACGAGCATGGTAAATCATACCTATTAGTTCTTATGTTAGATTTATATATGTTCAGTTCATTATACTAGTTTTATATGATGGCTAATCGGGTCGCGTATCGATTAGCGTAATTGCAACTGTTTATAGAACTTTGCCCTAGTATAGTTTTTATAGGACTTTCACCGGGTTCGGCGGAGAAGACCTCTTCAAGGCTTCACCGGAAGACCTGCTCCAGCTCACTATCGGCAGACCCTGTCTTCACTCGGTCAAGATCATGGCGTGTCTAGTCAAGCAAATCTTAATGGATTGATTTTAATTCATCCTTATCTTTGTTTGAATTAAAATCAAAACACTCCACGACATCTCGGACCGCCAAAGACTTTTCAGCAGGAAGACTTTTCGCTCGCCCGAACGAGCAGTGAAAGCGAGGCAGCGAGCTGCTCCTCTATGCACTGCGTAACAACTCTCGACACACCCGATTGCTCAACTTTTAGAAGATCTCATAAATCATTTCCGCTCTAGATATTCTCGAAGACGCATTTCGGGATCGATGCCCCCATGCATTTAATGCATTTTACCCTGAACGTAGCGATCTTCTTCATCTTCTCCAACGGATCTTTTCGAAGTGCACACACTATAAATCTTGCCATTGAAGACTGGAGAAACACACAACTATACAGACATCATCGAACACTTAAAAGATTGCTCTGAAACTCCATAACTCCAAGTCTTACAACTCAGTGCATTCAAGAGATCCTCAACAGATCTAGAAGTCCTCGTCAACAACAAGAAGCCGTGCATCAACATTTATTTCTCTACTTCCTGTTGTTATTCATTCTATAACTATACTTCTGCACGAGTTAAATATCTTGTTTATATAGATATTTAATTCCTTAGACCCCAAACATAAGTCAATATTTTGTACACGATCCATTAGGAATATTCTTTGTAATAAATCTAGTGGAAAACATATGCACTTTTTAAATCCAAGGTTGACTGCCTTGGTGGTGGACGTAGCATTCTTTATAGTGTGAACCATCCCAAATTACTTGTGTAATTTTCTTACTGTTTGTCTACTGTTTGAACTGTTTATTACTTCAATTGTCTTTATCCTTTATATAGCAGAACTTAAGTAATTTGTCAAAGGTCTACCAGTAGTCCTTATCGGCAGACTTGAAACAGCTACTTTGAAAGTCTTTCGCTACTTCAATCTTTTCAATAGATTGTAAGTATCTTTCAAAGAACTTACTTAAAAGTTTTAAAGTGTATAATAAGCTATTCAACCCCCCCTTCTAGCTTATTATTGTGCCCGTTGGGACCCACAATACCCAATACATACTGTTGCCCGATGGACTTGCCTCCCAGCTCGTTGTAACCTTGCTCGTTGGATGATAAGCCCCCAGCTCGCTGCCTATTTCTCAATGGCCTGAAACTCAACGCACTTATGCTGCTTGCGATTGGGAGAGACATGCCTGGCACGTGACTGGTGACTTGGGCCTATTGGGTCGGGCAGCTCAAAAGTGAACTCTTTAAGTGAAACATTCAAAATGGAATAGTGGATTTTTTGCTCGTAATGCATGGAGTATAACATAATTAACAAACATTAAACGTTCAAATATACTACTAGTAAATATCATTGATTAATCTAAAAATAATCTTCACATCATAAGACTAAAAATTAAAAGTAAAATCAGTAATTCCATACTATTCCAAAGTTAAAACGACACAATACCATATAACTCCATTTAAAAATTATTGCAATACATAATTCATTAATTATATATTTTTTGTAATCTTATTATCTTGAAAAATATTTTTTAAAAAATTAATAAATTTAGCTGACTTGAATTCTAGGCACCAAGCTTCATTTCTAGGCGTCGTGATATAATACCCCGAGCTCGATAGTTCGGTCCGCTACGTGTACCCCACACACTAGCCCATTGAGCACGCAACACCTTGGGTCATCAGGCCCATCACAAGCCGAACCCAAAGTCCATGATAGATATTGGTACCTAGTAGTAGCGCATGACTACCTTATAAATCATACAAAAGTTACACATCTAGCCGATGTGGGATTGGGGTATTACAATCTCCCCCACTTAAATCCTTGACATCCTCGTCAAGGCCAAATTGTACCACGGACGATGTGGGATTCAAGAGGTGGCTCGTACAGGGATTAAGAGGTGGCTCCCACTTTCTGCGATGTAGCATTTTGGCCCGCACAGCACTTTGTTCCTACATTTCCGGCAGGGACCCGCTCTGATACCATTTATAATGCCCTGAGCCCGAGAGCCCGATCCACTACGTGTAGCCCACACACTGGCTCATTGGGCACGCAACACCTTGGGTCATTAGGCCCACCACAAGCCGATGCAAAAGTCCATGGAAGATATTGATGTCCAATAGTAGCGCATGTGTGGCAGCCCGACCCGGACTCCAATGCGGAATCCCAAGGTCGTGCCACCAAGACAAGCTAAAGACGGAAAAGCACCTACTAATCACGATGGTGCAAGTTGGAAGTTGAGCCATCAAGCTCGAAACAGGAAGGTAAAGCCATAACGGCAATACGGAACAACCAAAAACTAAAATCTGCGGAAGCAAATAATAAGTGGAACCCAAGCCTTTAATCCTAAACAAAGGAACGCAAGGCTGAGAGTTAACTATCTCTCGACAAATCTACGACTCGCGTGACGCAACATTGCGCACGGGCAACAAACCATCGGCAAACCTAAGGCCGACGAAGCAACAAAATACCAACCTCATAAACAACTACTCAACAGCAATAACATGCCGGAGGAAAAATCAACTTAAAGAATAAGAGATTAAACACTAACAACTAAACCACAATCTCACAACTAAACTTGACGGAGATAAAATCAACAAAGCTAGAATATGCGAGCTAAAACCTTGCTCGGGAAGACAACAGAATAAACTTCTAAATAAATACAACAGCTCGACCAAACAAGTCGGCTTCCAAAATAGTACGAAATAAAATACTAACATAACTACCCAAGTAAAGTTTACATAACTTTACATCCGTGTCTCACAAGATAATAAATACAATAATAATAATAATAACTCCAAACTATTGCCCGGAAGACCACCTGCTAGAAATCACTATTCGAAGCCGCCAAGCGCACTAATGGGATCACTGCACAAACTAAGGAAAACAAACACACGGAGTGAGTCATAATGACCCAGTAAGTTACTAAATGCAACTGTATGACATAGCATGACATGGCATGGCATAATGCACCAGTATAAATACAATCAAGACATCATAATAACAATGTCCCAACAATAATCATGTATAACCAGAATATGGGCCCAGTCCTCAATAATAAAACCATGGGTCCAACCCTCAAATGATCACAAATTTGCACTTAGCACGTTATTCACATAAGTGCGAGTATTAAACATCACAATAGGATATGTTATGGGCCCGGCCGCTACGTAGCTCCTGCAACAAAAACACTGTTAACCCAATATCGTGACTACGATGCTCGTGCCTTCGCATCGATATACCGAACTCCGCCGGCTAATAGCAGCCTGTGACGCACGTATTGTTACGGCAAAGGGGATACTTCCCCATTGCGGCCAACAATGGAGGGGTGTGTGAGGTCCCAGGTACGGCGATCCATAGTGAATACGAATCTGACGATTCGTATAGGCGATGTATCGTCCCACCCTGACATAAAAATCAAACCAAATAGTGCCAGTTGGACTCAATGCAATGCACAAGTAGATATTTACTCGTCAAGACCAAATAAGGATCGGATTCGACAAGAGCGAACCCGTCCGACCAAATGCCCAAGTATGTATTTACTCAATATAAACAAATAAGGAATGAATTTGACAAGAGCGAACTCATCCGACCAAATAGGTTATTATTCTCTACCATAAATCAAGTCAAGGCAAATACATTGCTCACAGCCAAATAATCTTAAAAGATCTCAAGTCACCAATTCAATCAAGAATAATACAAACCCACCAAGAATCATATTATGAGGTCTATAATGGACCTCTACTTGAAATCAAACAAAAGACTACACCGTAGTCATACCCACAAGTACGTTCATGTGCAACCGATCAATTTTCCCCAAAAGTGAGAACTCACTCAACAATTATTTTTCAACCATACTAAAGACCATAGGTTGGTCTTTAATGTACCGTGCTCTCCCGAGCACGCTCTAAATAAATTCACCAATGAGTATCCTTAGCATGGTGTCACAATTAGACACAAAGTGAGACGCTCGGGTACTCGCAATCATAACCGACCAAAAACCCGAACATCATAGGTATTAACCCAACGTTCATTAGTATATTATTGAACTTGTAACGACTCCGTTGAGTCTTAATACTACATCTCATTATTTATATATATCATAAATCCCCAAATTATCACTCCATTCAAATATATATAAAAACACTAAAATTCATTCGGGCTTGATTCCCAAGCCTAAAAATCCAAGAACTCATCGTAATCATAATCCCACTTGAAGTTTAGAAACTAAGTGCACCACAATCATAATCAAACGAAACCCAAATATCGTAGGATTTCAACCCAAGTTCACTAACACATTATTTAACTTATAATGACTCCGTTGAGTCTTACTATTAAGTTTCATTATTTACACATTCCTTAAATCCCAACATTATCATCCTCTTCACTTTATATCAAATTCCAAAATAATTCGGGCTTGATTCCCAAGCCCTAAAATTCATAAAAATCTTAACAAAGGGATAACCCATTTCTCCCAACACACAACATCATTCAAATCATCCTACACATGGCATTGACAAGTTCATACCTCCAAAAATTTACAAAATAGGCGTACATGGCATACCAAGTGTTCATTGCCCACAAATAGCACATAGATTGTTTTCCTTAGAGCCAATGAACCAAAATAAAAAGAAGGTAACTTACCTAGCTCGGATGAAAACTCCAAAGAACGCAAATCCGATCGGTGAACTTGTTCTACACGTCGAGGGCTTCACGAATCTGAAGTTTGAAGGCAATCGGACGGTTGGATCGTCTTGGATCGAAGGAAGAATGAAGCTAGGGCTCAAAAATCTCCAATCCCCTTTCTCTCTCTAACACGTATGGAAGAAGAGAAGAAATGAAGAGGATTTTCAGAAAATTGCAAAGGTATTTAGCTTTTATACCTCCACAAACCAAGAGGGCAAAATAGGGAATTCCTTGGTACAATTAGTAGAGATTAGGATTAATCAATCACTAATATAACCTTAATTAACTTCCAACTAATGTTAGGACATGTTTAGGGCTAAGTATGGGAGGTTAGGAAGGGTTTAGAGGGGGTTTGATGAGGGTAGGATAGGCATTTCTCGTCAAAAATCAAAACAGGGCAAAGCAGGGTCGGGGCACCTTGCGGTCGCAAGGTCCCCTATAGCTTGCGACCGCAAGCTCTCCAGCCTCTCTAGGTGACTTCTTCCATTGACCTTGCGGGGGTAAGGCCATTCCACCTTGCGAGGGCAAGCCCGGCAGACCCGAAATGGCTCAAAATTCAACCTAAAGGACCCCCAAACACTTAACCAAACCTAACAAGGTTCAAACCTCATCCAAAGTAGGTCTAGAACTCCCTTATAACACTCACAAACAACCCCGAAACAACTCGTAGCGAAACGGAAGAGGTGCAACAACGCAACCTGACGACGATTTAATGAACTAGCAATTGAACGAGCAATGAAATGAGACTTTTAAGGCAAGTCTAAGGGATAATGAAGAAGCTTAAATACTTCTAGAAAGTTGAATAACAACTTGGGAAATAAGAACTCCAAAGGAGAGACGATTACGCGACTCAATCCTCGAACTACGCGATAGAGACGAATGCTATCTCCAAAGCTTCCAAATCATCGATAGACTTAAGGAACACCTCCAACTTGAAGTTTAATGCATCTAAACATGTTAATAAGCCATCATATAGAGGTCTAGGACCAAACCGAGGTCACGAACGCAAAATGCAAGCAAACTCTCAATCGCGTCGCATTCCGACTATCGTCGAGTCACGACTTGTGGCTTTAGCAAATCAACAACTATATGGAGTCTCTTAATAGTGTTTTGGTCTTAACGTGGTCTCTCATACACATATAGACCCTCTCGCAAACCAAACATACAGTCAACAAAGGAAGAAGTGCAAGTATAGCACGCTAACCGAGCTAACGAAGGAGCGGGGTGCCACAGCATGACTACCTTATAAATCACACACAAGTCTCAAATATACCCGACGTGGGATTGTGATATTACACGTGATTAGGTCCAGACGAGCGCCCAGAACAATTATTAGAACACTGATTTTGAATTATGTTGTTGTATGGATTATTTTTTAATTGTATTGTTTTAAGATTAAGATTTAAATGTATAATTTATTTAAAATAACGGCTCAATCCCATTTCCAAAATTTTCAACCATTTCACTCCTTTATATATTTTTTAACCAATAAAGGTTGTTTCATAAAAAAAATTCTAAAATACCCAGATTCCTCTCTTTCCACAACTTCAAGCCGTGATCCTTCCCCGAACCAGATCGTTCCCAAACCATTGAAGCTTTGTATTAGGATTGGATACTGACTACTAAACCATTGTAATAGTTTGAACGAAATCCTAGATTATTGTGCATTCATTGCATCAATATTCAGTTGTGATTCCAGAACATGGTTTTGCAATGCTATGACATCGATTCTATTAAGATTAGCATTCTTCTTCTTCTTTTTTGGTTTTGTGTGATTCTAAATAAATTTATTGTGTGTGTGTTGCTATTCATATAAACTGTTTGATGAAATATCTAAATAGAAACTTGTTGGTTCTTAGACATTTTTTTGAACCGTGATACATCGAAGTTTACTCAAGATGCACTAATTTGGTATCGCGATGCATCGATTGGAGTGCGTCATAGTTAACGCAATGTAATGGAAATGGCAGTTACAACATTTAATCACGTAGCATGAAATTCAATCATGATGCATGATTTGGAATCGCGATGCATGACATGTCTTTTCACGTGTTTGTTCAATTCATTAAGTGAAACATTTCATCACAAAAAATGTCATTTCTAGTTTAAAAAAGGTTTAGGGGAGCAAACCCATTGGAAAAGTTTCAAAAGAGATCGATCCAAATTTCACCCTTATTTTTATAAACGATCCGAAAGTAATTCAATCCTTTTTATTTAATTTATGAATCATACGTACATTATGTAAATACTTAATAATTAGTAATAGTGGTTAAATACTTGAATTCTATGATTTTAAATAATGTTGTTGTATGGATTATTTATGAATTGTATTGCTTTCATATTTTTTTATTTAAATATACTTCATCCATTTCTAAATAATTGTTTTGTTTCACCCGCCATATCGTTTAAGATAAATTAATTAACTGTATTATAAACTTTGGTGTAATGCGTGATTTCCTTTAATATCCTTGTGCATGTGGTCATAATTATAATATGAAAAAAAAAAGTAAGAGTAAAGTGGTAAAAGTTTTTTTTCAAAAAACTCAAGTTTTGAAACATGACAATTACTAGTTCCATTCATAAATAATTATTCTTCTTTCATTTTTTATTTGTTTCAAAATAATTGTCATATTTCAAATAAAGAAAACACTTTTACATACCCTTACTTTTTCTACCAAATTTAATTAGGGTAATGATATGTGTACCTAATAAGTACCTAAAATCTTACACCTAATGATGTGGCATGACCCTATTTTTTAGTACTAAATTACTAACCCAATTTATAACTAACCTTAATTAAATTCTAATCCTAAAAATAAATTAAAAAGAAACGAAAACTAAAATAGTTAACCATGCTGCTAGGGCTTGCGATTGTGCTGTATGATGCAAAAAAAAAAAGTTGTTTAACCTATTTCTACTACTTAAGAAGACAATTATATGTTTTGCTCCCCACATATTAACTTTTTTTGGGGTTAATTTCATCAAAAATAATTATTATCCTTGCAAAATATTAAAGGTTTTGGGTTTTGATAGGTGGCCGTAAGCAGGTGTTGCGGCTTCACAAATCATTATGTTGGCAATTCACATTTTATCCTTCTAAGTATCGATAATAAAAGTAAAGTAGTAATTCAGCCCCTTGAAAATAAAATATAGTACTTAACAAGATTATCAATCTAATGAATTTCCAGTTTTGTCTCTTTAAATTAGAGTGGGAAAGGAAATTGTTAGGGAAGTAGTTGTTCACAATTTCACGTTTTCTTTTCTTTTTAATTTATTTTTAGGATTAGAATTTAACCAAGGTTAGGTATAAATTGGGTTAGTAATTAAGTAAAAAATAGGTCCCATCAATGCCAACATAATATTTGTGAAGCTACGGCCACCTATTAAAACCAAAAACCTTTAATATTTCACAAGGATAAGAATTATTTTTGATGAAATTATTGACCCAAAAAAAAAGTTAAAATGTGGGGAGCAAAACATATAAGTGTTTGCTTAAGGAGTAGAAATATGTTAATCAACTTCTTTTTTTGCATCATAGAGCACAATCGCAAGCCCTAGCAACTTGGTTAACTATTTTAGTTTTCTTTTCTTTTTAATTTATTTTTAGGATTAGAATTTAATTAAGGTTAGTTATAAATTGGGTTAGTAATTAAGTACTAAAAAATAGGGTCATGCCACATCATTAGGTGTAAGATTTTAGGTACTTATTAGGTATACTTAGTGCTCGTTTGTTGCAGCTTATTTGGAGTGACTTTTGGCTTTTGGTTTTAGAAAAGTCATATTTAAAGTGTTTGTTTCAGCTTATAAGCCAAAAGCCAATAAGTAAGGTACAACACCCTTTATGCATTGAAAAGCCAAAAGCCAAAAAGCCAAAATTTTAAACTTTTTTGGTTTTTTTTTAAACATTAAGACAACTATTCATTAATAAATATTTGATTGTCTTCATTTCATCCTTTTATGAAATATACATAAAAATATGAATACTAATTTTCAAGTTTTTTTTTTTTAACAAATAATTATAACGACTCATAAGCAGCTTTTCAACAGATGTAACAAACAGTCTATCATGCAATCAGCCAAAAGTCATTCAGCTACCAGCTTAAGCTATCAGCCATAAGTCATAAGCCATCAGTCACAAGAAACGAGCCCTTATTATTACCCATTTAATTATGACCATATACACAAGAGTACTAAATGAAATCACAACTCACACATTACACTAATATTTGTAATATAGTCAATTATTTTTTCTTACACAGTGTGTCAGGTAAAAGAGAGCGATTATTTAGGAATAGATGGAGTATTTTGAAACAAACAAAATGGAAATTATGACAATTATTTAGAAACTGAAGCAGGGTCGGTCCAGAGCCATGAGGAAGGTGCAAAAATTTTGGAAAAATTGCGGGTCGACCCACTTTTTAAAATTTTTAATCGCTACGGTACACATTTTTTATTTTCAACCAGAAAAAGTCTTTTTTTGTGGTAAAATGACTAGGATACCCTTAATGAACTGTATGCGCGTTACAATTAAATTTTATCAATCGCGGTACAATAATTTTACATGAACCAAACTTTTGAACCACAATACAACTTTTGAAAAGGTTGTTAAAGTGCAAAAAGTTCATTAATGTTTAATAAATTACAGTATAAAGTGCAAATATATCGCGATGAAACAATTTTAAGAAAAAATCGCGATGCAAAACTATGCAAGCTTTTTGAATTTATGAATCGCAGTACAAAACTATGCTAGCTTTTGAATTTGTGAATCACGGTGCAAAGATTTCTGAATCGTGGTACAAATTCTGAAAAGGTTTTTAAAGTGCAAAAAAAATAATTAACTTTCAATAAATTATACTCCTTCCGTCCCTAAATTATCGTCCTAGTTGACCCGGTGCACGGATTAAGAAAAAACAATTGACTTGATTATTTATATTGGTTTAATCTGTAGTTTCCTTTAAAGCCCATGTATATGTGGCTCATATTTAAAGTAGGGTGAAAAAGTAAGGGTAAAGTGGTAAAAGTAATATTCTAAAAAGGTAAGTTTCAAAGTGGACAATTATTTTGGGACGGATGAAAAAAGAAAGGAGGACGATAATTTATGGACGGATGGAGTAGTATAAAGTGCAAATATATCGCGGTGCAACAATTTTAAGAAAAGAATCGCGGTGCAAAACTATGCTAGCTTTTTGAATTTGTGAATCGCATTACAAAACTATGCTAGCTTTTGCATTTGTGAATCGCGGTGCAAAGATTTCATAATCGCGGTTTGAAAACATTATTAAAGTGCAAACAAATAATTAATTTTTAATAAATTATAGTATAAAATACAAATATATCGCGGTGCAATAATTTTACATGAATCAAACTTTTGAACCGCGGTGCAAAAAAATAATGCATTGAAATTTATGAATCGCAGTACAAAAGTATAAAGAACTAGTTTACGTCCTCCACCTTCTTCTTTAATCTCCTCCGTCGTAAGTCTTCTTCTTCCTCCTGCTTCCCGCCTTCATCTCAACTGAAAAATCCTTCAACATAGCACATATCTATTATAGTTTCGTGATTCATGAATCAAAAAACTCATTTAGCTTTCGGGGGCGTTGCCCCCGAACCCCCACGACGGGGCGCTGCCCCCTCGACCCCCGCAACCTAACAAAGTAGGTTGATCCCCGTTTCATTGCGCACAATCGTTATTTTCGAATCTAAAGTGTGTTGCCGGAGCTGTTGAAGAAGACGAGGACATTTTTGGAACAATATTTTAAAAAGTGGTCTTTTGCGATTGAAAAAAAAAAACACAGTGAACTTTTGCGGTTAGAAACTTTAAAAAATGGATCGGTCAGAATTTTCCCCAAAAAATTCCTAAATTTTTAGACCCCAAAATTTAACAGCTTCCCTTTATATTATTTTTTTAAAAAATAAAGCCCTAAAACTACCTATGCAAGGAAGGAACGGCAAAATTGAAGGAAGAACCGAAGAAGCAAGCAGCTCCATCTCCATTCAAACAAACTCAGCTGCTAAAGACGAAGACAACTAGTCGACCACCGCCTATCGACATCAGCAGCACAGCACAACAGTACCTAACCATCTCTTTTTTTTATTTTTTTTCTTCAATTCAATCACTCTACTTGGCTTGGACATTCAATAAGGTCACTCGAGTCATATCTGTCCGTTATGTTGGATGAAAATCTTTGAAAAGACCAAAATGCCCTTATTAAGTTGAAGGGTTTTACTCTCAATGTTAAAAGTTGAGGGTTCAAACTAAAAAATAAAAAATAAACTCAAATGCTTATCATCAACTGCAAACCGACCGAGATCCTGCTCCAATTCACCCTCCAGGCATACCAGTCCAACCGGATCCATCCCCATATGGGTTTGGACAGACCCATGTCCCGAATCAGCAGAATATTCCTAAGAGAGAGAGAGAGAGCGAAGGGGTTTTCTCTCAATGATTCAATCGATCCCATCACCAGCTAAAGACACAACCTACGTAGACAGAGTCCGCGAAGACCTGTTCTTTGTGAGCGTTGAGCTGAATTGATGTTTCTTTTTGATTGTTTAATTGTGCATTCTAGGGTTTTGAGATGGGGTGTGGGATGATTGATTTGAACACCGTCAACAGCAGCGAAGACGACGTCAAATGTTTTGATTGATCTGAACACCGAGTTCCAATGATATACTGCACAAAATCCTTCAAGTAATACATACTGGACACTGGACAAAATAGCAAAATTTTTCCCAATAACAGAATAAAATACATTTCAAAAAATATATTATAAATTACAAGTGTAGAAAGCAATTGAAATTCTGAAACTAGAACACGAAAATTAACTGAAACTAAGCAGAGAACAAATTTTTTTTATATAAAAAGTAACAAGTTTAGAAAGCAAAAGAGAAAGAAAACTTCAATTCGTTGGAATTGCATCTGGAAAACCAAGCCCATTAGAGAGTGTTCCCCTGGTCTACTATAAAATTGGATTTCTCTTACTTTGGCTCAAGAAAATGACCTCATATATGACCTGCTACCAAATTAGAATCGGTATGTTTGGGGTGAGTGGTGACGTCGACAGTCGACACAATCATACAACGTCACAAAGCGAAGAAAGCGAGAGAAAGCCGGGCCCGACCATGGTTACTGGTTCGTGAAATCGTGAGACTGATCTTGATTCTTGAGCGAGCTGTGAGGCTGCAAGGCTAGCGTACCGCCGGTCGAAGGATGGGAGTTGAGCGACAAGGTTTTTGTTTTTAATTTGGGGTATTTGGAATTTGTCTTTTCCATTAATAAATTGTTCTGATATTCAAGGAGATGCTCAAGTTTCATTGAAAATATTAGTAAGGGTATTTTTGGATTTTCAGAATTTTTTTAAAGTTTTCAACAAGAAAATTGGACGGAGTGATGAACTTGATATTTATGTCCAAGTAGAGTGATTAAATTGAGGAAAAAAAAAGTAGAGTGAGCTTAATTAATTTTGGCCGAAAGTAGGGTGACCAAATTGAGATTTAAACCAAATAAACAAGGAAGAAGAAGCAGAAGCAAGAACAATTAACGCAAGCTTTAAGTAGTTGTATTAACAAGTATTCACCTCTGGTAAGTTAGTGAAACCATTTCTATTGAAAATTTAGTGCACGAAGAAGCAATAAATGGAAATCCTAATGATCTCGTTGATAGTGACCATGGAGAAGGAGAATCAAGAACCTTTAGAATTAGACATTTATGATCCAAATAATCGGAACTCAATTGATCATAATCTCATAGGTTTGTTGGTGGAGAAATGACCAATAAGAGTTGAAAAGGAGGAATCTGAATATTCGAGGGATGATTCAGATAAGAAGTGATATTTTTCAAATGTACATTATACTCGTCGCTTAACAAATGGAGAAAAACAAAATAGAAAATGATTTGTGTATTCAAGATCCTCCGATAAAGTGTTTTGCTTTTGTTGTAAGCTTAAAGAAAAAGAAGAAGATTCCCAATTGACTAGTACCGGGTTTAGAGATTGACACAATGTTGGAAGTAGGTTCAAACAACATGAATGAAACAATGAGCACATACTTTGCATAAAATGGATTGATTTAGAGATGAGACTGAGGAGTAATCAGACTGATGATAAAATGTGTGCATGAACAAATTATGAGAGAGAAAGAACACCATAGGCAAGTTTTCATACGAGTGATGGCAGTTGTTAAAAGTCTTGTAAAAAAACAATTTGGCTTTTAAGGGAAATAAGTAAAATGTTTATGAGGAATGCAATGGAAATATATTAAGTATGATTGAAATGATTGCAAAGTTTGATCATATTATGCAAGAGCACTTACAACATTTTCAAAACAAGAAAATTCAATATCACTACCTTAGCCAAAAAATTCAAAACGAATTGATTCAATTGTTGGCTAATGAAGTGAAAAGTTCTATCATTGAAAGTATAAAAAAAGGTAAAATACTTCTCAGCAATACACTATTGTACACTCAATGTATGTCATGAAGAGTAAATGTCTTTACTCATTCGTTATGTAAATGACACTGATTCTCATTAAATTTGTAGAGTATTTCTTGTGATTTATAAAAGTCGATGTACAACAGGAGTAGGGCTCTTTTCAGAACTTGAAAATGTTTTTTTCTCTTTTAGAATTGAACATTGAAGACATCTGAGGCCAGAGTTATAATAATTGTGCTAATATGAAAGGGTATCGGAAAGGTGTACAAAGTAGATTGCTTACCGTCAATACAAGAGCATTTTACACACCTTATGGTTGTCATTGTTTGATTCTTGCATTGTGTGATATGACAAACTCATCTCCTAAGGCTAGATTATTTGGTAGTGGTTCAACGTCTTTATATTGAAGAGGCATGTGAATGGTCTTACAATTAAACCTTTGTCTCAAACTCGTTGGGAGAGCCACATTGAAGGTATTAAACCAATCAATTATAATGCCTTCAAAATCAAGAATGCTTTGTTAGATTGAGCAAGTTCTATTGATGATCCCAAAACATCTAGTGAAGCAAAATCATTAGCCGTACATGAAGTTGAGAGCTTTGAGTTATTGGTTAGCACGATGATTTGGTACGAAATTCAGTATGATGTCAATATTGTGATTAAGACTTTTCGAAATGAAGACATGCATATTGATGTTGCGCAATTGACATGCCTTATTACTCGATTTCGTGAATACAGAGAGCATGGTTTCAAGGATGCTTTAATAAAAGCACAAGAACTTGCTCGAGAAATGGATATTGAGCCGATTTTTCGTGAATGAAGGTAGATTAATATAAAAGACGTTTTAGTGAGGCTTCAAGTAAAGAGACCATTTTTTCTCCACAAGAGAATTTTAGATTAGAGTACTTTTTATTTATTGTTGACAAAGCACTCACCTCACTTAATAAAATATTTAAGCAATTTAGTGAGTACGACAAAAAATTTGGCTTCTTGTGTGATTTGAAGACGTGGACAGATGATTCAAGTTTGAAAAGTTTTTGTAAGAATATTTTTAATATTTTGACACATAATGGACAAGTTGAAGTGGACGAGAATGATTTTTTTATGGAGTTGCAACTTGTGAAACATATTTTGCCATCATAAATAGAAAGACTTATCCAAGTGTTGAATAATTTGAAACAAAAAAATTGGTTATTTTCTAAACATGGAAGTTGCTTACCGAATTCGGTTGACTATTTCGTTTACAGTTGCATTTGGGGAAAAAAGTTTTTCGAAGTTGAAGCTGATAAATAACTATCTTCAAAGCACAATATCTCAAGAACGCTTGATGTTAGCTATGATATCTATTTAGGAGAACAAATTTGGAAAAAAAATTTGATTATTCTACTTTAATTACTGATTTTACTTCTAAATGTGCTAGAAGAACATTGTTTAAGTAGTACTTTGCAAATATATCTTGTGTTATTATGGCGACCCGACCTGAATTCCAGCACGAAATCCCAATGTCGTTCCGCTAGGACAAGTCAAGAAGAGGACAAGCACATACAAACAGTAATGCGAGTTGAACAGTTGAGCTAACAATCTCAATTAAAGGCAGTGTAGCCGTACAAATATACGGGCTTACAAAAATCGAATATGCGGAAGCGATAAAGAAAGGAAGTCTCAAGCTGTGAAGCTCGAAAACAAAGTCAAGAAAATAAGAGAGACATAAATCTCTCCAAAGGGGAAAACAAAACTCGCATGCCGCAACATTGCAGACGCTGAACAAACCATCAGCACTCCGGCCGGTGTTTAAACAAAGAATAACCTGATATAACAATTACCCACTGCTAAAGCATACCGAGGTTAACCAACAGCGAAAACAACTAGAACAAAGAAAAGCCCCAAAGCTACTGCGTGCCCAGGAGACAACTTAAATAAAAACTAGATCCATGAACAACGGCACGATACAACACGTCGGCCCAAGGAGTAAACAATACAAATACCCAAGTATTCTACTTGACTATAAAGTCTAATTAAATGACTTTACAAAATGTCGATCTCACAAGAACAGAAATGTGCATCATATAATGACGATGATAAATAGAGATAAGACTCCACAAGCTGCTACTCGGGAAAGTCGGCTGCTACAAACACGAACACACACTACAACAAAAAAGGCCTTTAACAACGTTTTTAAAACGTTGTAATAGATCTTTTACAACGTTTTGTAAAACATTGTGTTAGGCAACGTTGTAATAGGCCCCCCTTTTTTACAACGTTTTAAAAACGTTGCAAAAAGTCTATTACAACGTTTAAACAACATTGCAAAAAGTCTATTACAACATTTAAAAAGCGTTGGAAAAAGTCTATTACAACGTTTTAAAAACGTTGCAAAAAGTCTATTACAACGTTTTAAAAACCTTGCAAAAAATCTAGTACAACCTTTAAAAAACGTTGTAAAAATTCTATTACAACGTTTTAAAAACATTGCAAAAAGTATAAAACAACCTTTTTAAAACGTTGCAAAAAGTCTATTACAACGTTTAAAAAACGTTGTAAAATCTATTTTTCAAAAAAAAAAAAATAAATAGCAAGTTTGTTCCAATTTTGAACCCCCCCACCTAGCACAAACTGATATGCAATTTCATCAAGGGGTACTTATGAATTCTGTTGTTAGAGCAGATTACATTCTATGAAAGGCAGCAAAAGACAATACAATAACAGTAAATGCATGTAAGTAGAAAAAAGGAGTGGTACCCAGTACCCCAACAACAGCTCAGGAGGGGAAGAACAAACTCACACCTGAAGCAAAGTGTTGCCACCTCCACCACATAACAAGGACCAACATATTGTAAAAATTAGTTTACCAAGTTTCAAGAGCTATTATTATCCAGAATTTTCTGAGCGGAATTTTCTGCATCTTGACGAGCTGAGTAAAACTGTCGCAGCAATCTGGAACTTGAAGAAGTTACCTGTCCCGCAAGTGCACTGTTATGCTCATTCATCCTATGCATAGATACATGCTTCTTACTTTGATCAATCGATGGATGAAGAACCTTTTGTTTCAATTTTTCAATCTCCCTGTTCCGATTTCTCGTCATATGATGGACGGTGAAAATGGAAGTCGTTGGTGCACCCGAATTATCGACTTGGTTCCTTGAAGAGGAGCTATTATTATCCAGAATTTTCTGAGCGGAATTTTCTGCATCTTGACGAGCTGAGTAAAACTGTCGCAGCAATCTGGAACTTGAAGACGTTACCTGTCCCGCAAGTGCACTGTTATGCTCATTCATCCTATGCATAGATACATGCTTCTTACTTTGATCAATCGATGGATGAAGAACCTTTTGTTTCAATTTTTCAATCTCCCTGTTCCGATTTCTCGTCATATGATGGACGGTGAAAATGGAAGTCGTTGGTGCACCCGAATTATCGACTTGGTTCCTTGAAGAGGAGTTTGTCTGTTGCTGCATGCTTACCACATTCTGGTTTGTAGATTTAAACAAATCAATCTGTAATGGACTGAGAGTTCTTTGATCTGTTCGATTTTGAGAAGAGTAATTTGAAGTTATTAAGTTTGTCTGCATAGGCCATCTTGCAAAACCATACTGCAATAGATTGGGAGCATTTCCTTTTTCAGGACCTGGAAAAGAGAGATTTGGCATTGAATTTTTCATGTCCATTTTTTTGTTTGGAGCCATTTGAGGGGAACCAAGCAACTGATTAAACTGCAGCTTCAAGTTTCCCTCTGGCTGCAATTGAGGTGCGTCAGAAATATTTTCATGTGGTCAGACTTGCTCATGATTCTGCATGGACGCAACACTCTTGCTTCTAACGGACCTAATGTAGTTAGTGATGTACTTGATGTAGTTCATCACTCTCTCCTTGGAATAGGAAATCAATTCAGCTCTTGAAATCTTCTAGAATACAAGTATTTTATTTATGAATGCATTCATCTTCTCAAATTTTGTGGCAGATTCTGCATTCAGTGACTGGAAGCAAAATAGAGGCTTTGTAAGGAATTAAATATGGAGTGTTTATGATTGGGAGAGGGCTACTAAAAAAGTTGGTGATTAAAGTAAGGAGATGAACAAGGTAAAAGACCTGAAGGCTCAACTCATGGGCTTTCGTGTATAACCTCATAAGATCCGTTAAGTATGTGTCTTTTATGGATTGAATCTGCATAATACAAGAAAGGTTCTGAAGTATCAAAAAAAGCTTAAACATCCAAGAATCAAAAATTAACGCTCCCTCCTTCTGAAAATGTGTGTCCCATTTTGAAATGTTTCTCCCGAAACGAGTGTCTATATCCAAATGAAGTTTCAAATTCATCTTTGCCAAGTACCATGTTCCAATGTGCATTAGCAATTTGATTGAAAAGCCAAAGGTATTATTTATTTATATGTTCTACTAAAATGATTAAAAGTAAACTTCCATAATTTTGTTGAAAAACAAAAACTAACATTAATTTAGATTAGGAACTCATAAAGATAGCGGTAGCATAACCCAATCAGAATAGGAACACATAGATAGATACCCTGATGCAGATGCCTAACATTAATTCTTTGAACTATGGCATGAAATCAGTGCAATCAAGTTACTTGCTGGTAAGCTTGATCATACCAATCAGACAAAGCGGCATGTTCACTACGAACAGTGCAGTCAACTGAAGTTCCTAAGAATATCAATTAATAACCCTGAATTAGCTTGACCAAAATATAGCATGAATCAAGCAGAACTCAATACAGGAGTTTCTCGGAAGGCTCTTCAAATTAGAAAGTTGTATAAAACCCGACGTAAGGAAACCAACGAAGAAAAAGCAAGTACTTCTTTTACGTCCCAAAATCATTGTCCCCTATTAAAATATACACGAGTTTTAAGAAAGTGCATAACATTATCTTATTTTCCTTTAATGCCCATCAATTTATCGCTAGTGTCAATCAATAGAGTCCACTTATTTTTCTATCTCATAAACAAGAAGGGCAGAAAAGACAATTGTGTTGAAAAAAAATTCCACAAAAGGAAAGAGAACACTTAATTTGGGACGTCCCAAAAAAGAATAGGTAACACTTATTTGGTACGGAAGGAGTAATTCATAACTAATTTCACATTTATACAAGGATTTCCATGGCTGCATGAACATGACTACGATTGCCCCTAGCCATGTGCAACCCCTTATACGTCTTATAGTTCCCACATATAATTCAACACTTATCTTTATCAACAATGACCAAGTAGATCTTGCCCTCTGTCAGGTTCCACGGACACTATTTCAACCTAGTGTATCCGGTCATATCCGTGTCACAGATACTTCCGGGTTCAAGGCTTGTCCATGCAACCTATGACTAGTGCTCTATGAGAAGATAAGTAAGCTGGACTACAGTGCAATTTCAAGCAACGCTCACCAGAGTGAAGCATTATTAACCCTATCACTCACGCAATTTACCATTAAGCAATGCATATGTACGTCTCGAAGAATGATGTAAAGAAGAAGACAAGTGTCGTATGATTTAGTGTATATATAGTTGTTTTTGTACATGTGGAAATTATTTTTTTTGGTATCCCAAAGGTGTCACCAGGCGTGTGAAAGCCCAAGACTAATCCCCTAAGCCGGGTAGGACTACAAAGTGGCTGTAAAAGCTCTCCCAACAAGTATAACACAGCTGCCTTCCTAGAGGACTCGAACATGAGACGTTGCTTAAGCTAGAACAACACATTACCAGATCTACGTGTTTGTGACAATGTGGACATAGATCATACTATAGCATTAATGAAGTCCAGGCGTCAGAAGAGTACAAATTTTCTTTGCCATATTTCCAAAAAGCAGTATACTTAATTTGAGCTATCCATTTGGTATAGGATTACAGTCAAGCATATATACCTGAATGACCCAATGAGCTTTCAGGATATGCTCCTTGTGACTGCTCTAGTGGCTTCTGTTGTTCACCAATATAAATGCTCTGATGACGATGAAACACAGCCGAATTTGGAGATGTGTGTTGCGTACCATCGGGTATAGTGTTAATTGGATTATTTGTAATCCCAGTCGGTGGAAAGTTTAATTGCACTGGATTTGAGGTTTTCTAAAAATTCTGTTGTGGTGTTGTACTCCCAAGCTGTTGAAAAAGTTGGAACGGATAATGATGTGTCTTTAGCCCGAGCACGTCTGATTGTGGTTGTAATACTTGCGGCTGTGGTTGTAATCCCTGAAACTTGCTTTCTAGCCCGAATGGCTATTGATGGTGTAACTGTCCCATTTGTCGTTGATTCTGCAATGTGAACAGTACCACAACAGAATTTTCAGAAAACCTCAAATCCAGGTTCTCTACAGATCTCTCATCATTCAATTAAACTTCCAAAGTCATGTTCAAGCAACTTCTCTGCAGACCTCTCATCATTCAATTTGGTCATCGTACATGGACAAAAGCAATAGTTTGTCACCATTTTCCATAGGTGGAAAATCCCTTCCATCGTCAGCAGGCATGACTTCGTTCAAATCAAAATCCAGCTTTACAGCAGTATCAGACCCTGAAGTTGAAACCGAAGAAGGATTCACCCTAGATGCCGGTTTCATGCCAAATGCCTTTTTTTAAAAAAATTAATTTTTTGGTGTTTCATAACACACAGAAAATATAAAGGTTTTTACATTGAACAAAGAACGAGTTCGTTCTTCTTTCGATTCTTCTTCCTAAGGTGAGTGAAGCCTTGGTGGTTGGATCAATGGCGTTCTTTACGACAAGTGAGTGAAGCTTGTCCGGTGAAGCCAAATTTATCCTTCTTATTTTGTTATTGTTCACGGGAGTTGCAACGTATAGGGCTGCTGTGAAGTCTTCCAAGTCACGACCCAAGGAAGCACGTTTTGGACAGTTTGGGCATCTTCAAGAAGGGTGAGACGCAAGGTTCAGGGCAGCTTGTGCGCGTCTAAGGGTAGGACTGTTGTCTAGGGAATTCTTGCTAGAGTTCTCGTCCTAAAGATGTAATTTGGGTAGAATATTTTAATTAAATGTTTTGGGCAGATTTTAGCCTAGTTTAATTGTTCAATAAGGTAGGGGGTTGGGTTGACCTGTAAGGGAGATGCTTTTAATTGGTTGCACATATTTTTAGAAGGCTATTGACGGGTTTGTGGGACTGTTTTGGGAGGGTTAATTTGACCAAGAGCTGGACCGAATTAGTTGGGTAGATTGGTTGATTCTTGAGAGGAGTTTATTTGTCAATTGGTTAGCTATAATTGTAAGGGAAAACCTTGTAAAAACAATCTGTTTGGGGGATGTTTTGGGAAGCAATATTCAGCCAAGGGACTGAATATATAGGCTGGGACAGAATTGATAATTTCAAGCATCCGCATACGCATCAATATGCATGTTTCATGATCAAATAGAGAGAAAGAGAGAGACTGCAAGTTTAATTTGCATAATATTGAAGAAGAAGAAGAAGAAGAATACGGGAAGCAACAGCAGGGAAGAGAGTGAAATCATGGAGATTGATCCAACTTTGAAGCTGCTAGATCCTCAACATGATGAACGAGAAGCTGCTGATCATCATCGGACCGTAATTGATGATCATCAAGTACAGCAAAATGATAGCAAACAATCATCAGAATCTGAAGATCACGTGGATGTTACATTTGGGGATGAATCCCTTCAAGATAACAGGAACACCACATAAGATGTATCCAATAGATTTGAACATCTCTTCCAATCTCTCTCTCTCACACACACACACACACACTAGATGTAACTTATAGATAGAGATCTAGAGAGATACATAAAGCTAGATTAATGTTAATCTTTTGTATTAAAGATTATATATCAGCCCCTTTCTGCGTCTTTAAAGACACGAGTGTGCGTTAGGCCAGCTCGATCTCTAGGAGATCAGGGCAATGGAGCTAGCAAAGCTATGCAACTTGACCATTTATATTCCGTATATCATGTTTCTTTCGTTATAATGCTACCTTTTTAGGTCGGTATTCTCCTTCCTGATAAACATTATGTATGTTCTTACAGGTTATTCGGTATATTCGCGTTCTTTAACGCTGGAAAGCTGTAAGCAATCATCTTTTCCATAAAATGTCTGTTTATACAACAAGAGCTACCTATAGATCGTAGATATATATATAGTACTCCCTCCTAAATTATTGTCCTCCTTTCCTTTTTTGTCCGTCCCTGAAAATTGTCTTGTTTGTATACCTTCCTTTTTAGGGAAACACTTTTTTCCATTTTACCCTTACGTTTCTTACAACTTTGATAATGATCCCACATGCACATGGACTTCTAAAGATACTACATATTATACCAATATTAGTAATCGGGTCAATTTTTTCTTCTTAATCTGTATGCCAAGTCAAACAGGACAATAATTCCAGGACATAAGGAGTATAGGATTAAGTGCACACCTTCAAAGTTGGTCATTCAGTAAGTATACAAGGGGTAATATTTAGCAACTATACAAGGCAGAAATGTTGGACCACATAGCAAACATATAATATGTACATCACCTTGGCAGCGGACACGACAGCTTCACCCAAGTGGGTACGGAAGTCACTAATGACCTTTGGCTGCATGAAATTGGTCAAGTCAGAACTCTAGTTGGAGTCTAGCATTAAATAACAACATTAAATAACAATAGGAAACATAGGAAGCAAGACTTACAGCATGAGCTTCTTCATGTATATGTGCTATTAACATTGCCTGAGAGTCAACTTCATAAATTTATGTGAGAAGAACTAAAACTGGACAGTTAATCAGCAATGTTAATCAGCAAGCATCTATTGTATCCATATCCCTTAGTATGGTAAAGCTACATGAAAATAAAAGCAAGCCAAGAACTTGAGAGTTTATTTCACACGTGATTAAATTGTTTAGCATTCAATAGCACAAACCATGTCGACTAATATAGTGCATACGACAAGGTCATGGACAACTCACGCTTAATTATATGAATCAAGGTCACTTCGCAGGTTTGCTATCGAGTTCACATTAAAACCGAACAAATAATTAACATTTGATTTCTATAAATAATTAAGGAAACTAGAGGTCTGCGGCAAGGGGATCTCTCTCTACCTTCCTTTTCATTCCGGTTATGGAGGCGTTGAGTAGAATGTTTGACAAAGCGTGGCGTGGCTTCATTAGTGGATTTAAGATTGGGATGTCCAGGATTATTGCATTCATCAGTCCTTTGGGGATTTAGTGAATAGTTTTAGTATGTTGTTGATTGTGTTGTATACAATTAGTGTACATGGTTGTGTCTCCTTTTAGGCGCTTTGATTTATATATTTATTACTTATCAAAAAAAAAAAAGATCCAAAGAGGAGTTCCAGGAGTTCCTTCTTCGATTAGGCTGCAAGTCGTAGATCGTAACTAGGTTAACTAAGCAAACCAAATTGTGCTTGGTTTATGTACTCAAAATTACAATTGCTGAAACTCACAACACGCTTTGGGAGGCCAATAGACCAACCGATAATGCAAGATACAACACCAACAGAAGATGGACATTGAGACAAAGCCGAAAGTCGAGGAAACAAACTATTAAATATGACAAATGATAGCCAAGGGAACTTACTATGGATATGGGAAATAATTGTAAACCTTCTTGTTGAGTATATTGAAAATGACATTTAGGAAATACCTATGTAGATGTAAACATAACAATTGTCAGGAAAAATTCCTACTCAGTAACTGATAGGTGTATGGGCTTCCTAAGCATGATTCATGAACAAAGAATACCTGATATTAATGAATTTGAAAGCATAAGTTTTTATACAGAACACTCCTAGTCCATCCACAACACATTACCCTGCAATTTAGGTCTCGTAAAGTCAAATTATATAAACTAAATACAACAATCAACTTTGTAAGATGGCTGGACAAGCTCCAAGTAACCTCAGTGTTACATATCTATTACCTATGTATCTGTTCATCTATTAAGCCAATGCTCCAATCTGATGTGTAGGGAAAAGAAAAGGAAAGACAAGAAAAACAAAGAACAAGCAAAAGGGGTGAGTGAGGCAAGAGAAAAGGGATAAGCCATAAGGGGTGCTTGAAAAGAGGGGGAGAGAACCAAGAGACGAGAGAGAAAATCGCAACTGGTTTTTCATTTATGCAAATAGAGGGCCAGCAATTGCAATAGTTTCCAAATTAAAAACAGTAAATAAAACAATTAACTAGCCAAAACAACTCTGCTTGCATAATTTTTTTTTTTACCAGTGCCTCTGCTTGTATAATTAATAAATGATTGAGAGTTTAACTCACCTATAAGATAAACAAATTGAAACTTTAACTCCCTTTTCTTCTCTCACTCTCATTGTAAACACCCACGGCTTCTCATTCCTCAATTTCTCTTCCCTCACTCACACGCTTCTTTGCTCCATCTTCTCTTTTCATTGACGAGTTGAATAAACTTTGGCAAGTCCAACATATTTGCAGTGTACCCAAACTTTGTTTCTATGTCCGGATTTCATATCAGTTATACTTATCATGTGATACGACTGGCAAAAAATGATAGTCTTGACACTTCTTACATCATGGATTTCGATTTTCCCTTCATGATAGTCTTGAAACTTATCATGCCTCTCCATGTATTTTTACTTCTATACAATAGCTATTCATAAAATTTTGCTTCCGTCCTAATAATTATACATCCTCTTTGCTTAATTTTAGCCATATGCAAATCTACGAACTTGTAAAATAAATAAAGTCAAGATAGATCATCACTATAAAGATCGACATAAGGGGCAATCTGAAATGCCTCCCAAGAAACTAATTTTGCGATGAAGATGATTTCAACAATTTCAAAATGGAATGCCAGATACTGGGAGCAAGAAGGTAGGTTGAAGAAACCTTGGACAACCCAAGATTAAAGAATATGTCGATATGCAAAGCTGAGAAACCTGCATAGATATGGGGCTTTGCAAGAGAAATAGGAATCTGCTAGAAGAACCCAACATCTATACTAATAAAAGGGAAAAGGCCTAAAATTAAAAAAACATAAGCTTGTACAGATAGAGAAGTCATTGGCTTCCTGGGCAATGATTGCAGATCACAAAAACTATTGTGAATTATGCAAACTTTACAAAATTTCAATAACAGAATTCCAAATTATCTAGATTTTAGTTCCATGCATGCTCTTGAAACAATGCAAGTTCAATACAACTCTACAAAAAATGTGGTATCTCAAATTTAGACCTTTTGATTTTATTTTTTTTTGTTTAGTTATTAAGCTAATATTTTCTTTCAAAATGCAGCAACTTGCAAAATAACAACTTAACTGGACCAATTCTTGATTTCCTAGGAACCTTTTTTTTTTTTTGTAAGTAAGGTAAAGTGTTATTTATCTCATGTAGAACAGGATTAGATTCCTATGGTCTAGAAAGGAAGAATTGTAAGGGTAATTTAGGCATTGCCTAATTTATCTTGTCTTCACTCTCTTGGTCAAAATAGGATTTTATATTGGTATTATTGTGGTAGGATTTAATTAGGATTCTCTTTTTAGATGTAGGAGATATTTTTGGTAATTAAATCTTTGCATAAGTGTTTAGTTATTGATGGTATCAAATTAGGAAACAAAATCTTGTATATCTGCTGGTTTAATTTCTTTCCTAGTAGGATGTGTTGTTTTGCCTTGTATTTGCAGGATTCCTTGGTGTCTTGGATTACAAGTCGTTGCAGCCTATATATATAGCAGAAGTCGAGCAGCTTGAGTGAAGGGAGAACGGAGAGCATATGGAAGAAATTGGTCAGAAGTGCTGTGAGCAGAAAAGAGAGAGTTGATCCAGTTTTTCTTGTGTGCCGAGTTAGAGAGAAGAGATCAACACCTCATACACAACGATCGCTCGAGGTAGCCGTGAGCGCACTGCACGCTGTTTAAAATCTTCGAGAACATTGCCTTGTGTTTCTGAAGTTGTGGTTTCAAGCTTCCAGCTTTGTATGTTTGTTTTTGGAAGTCGTTTTTGTTTTTCTTCCCACGCTTGGTCCGATAGTTTATGGGTTTTGTGATCTCCAAGATTCTATATCTTGTGAGATTTTTGTGTTAACCGTTAAGGTTCAAAAACGCTTTTGATTTTAATATAGTTTGTTGCCTTGAGGCTTGATCTACAAGATTGATTCTTGTAGATTGTTTTGTGTGATTTTATCTTAAGTCATTACTAAGTTTCGATTTCAAATCACAAACAAAACTTCATTGCTATTTTCTGTGTTACACTTTCGGTTCACATTGTTATCGCCATTGTTGCAACATTCATCGCAACATTGACAAAGAACATCGCCCCATATCGAGAATGCGTGGCATCGCGTTTTTTCAATTGGTATCGAGCCTACTCTTGATATCACTAAGAGTCGATTCGCAAAAAGGCGTGATGGATTCTCAATATGAGAACGTGGTTCGTCCTCCTACTCTTACTAATGCTAATTATTCTATATGGAAAGTCAAGATGCGTATCTTCATCAAATCAATTGATGAAGAAGCTTCTTGTGTTGAATGGTTGGAGTCCTCCCAGCTGATTACGATGGTGATGTCAAAATCACAAAGAGTACGAGTGGACCAACGATGATAGGAACCACGACATCTTTTAACTCAAAAGCCTTGTCGCAATCTATAAGGCCTTAGGCATAAATACTTTTAGAGTAATAGCAAATTCTGAATCTGCCAAGATGTGTGGGAGGCCGCTTCAAACCTTATGTGAAGGACTGCCGGTGTCAGTTCCTCTAAGCTAAGAATGTTAACGACTCAGTTTGAGAACACAAGGATGCAAGAGTCTGAGGACATAATGACATATTATGGAAGACTTCTTGATCTATCCAATTCTGCTTTAGCCTTAGGAGATCCTATTACAAATGAGCGTCTTGTCAGTAAGATGATGAGGACTTTGCCTGAAAGGTTCAATGTCAAGATATGTGCTATTGAAGAAGCACATGATATTGACAAGATGAGTTTTGAAAGATTGGTGGAATTCTTCAAAACTTTGAATTGAACCTAAGCGATCAAATAAAAAACAAAGGCAAAGGTGTCTCATCATCTTCCACATTTGGGAAAAACATTGCTATGCCGCACAATTGATTGTCATGTGATTTGCTTGAAATTCAAAAGTTGATTGATAGTCGATTTTGGAGAAGAATCAATTGCTCTATTGACTACTAAATTCAAAAAATTTTGAAAAATAAAAGTCAAAATAGAACTCCATCATCAAGCTCGAAAAATAATTTCAAACCTGATTCTGTGAAATTTGTTCCCAAAGAACAATCCTTTCAATCCCCCGAAAAACCCTTCACAAATCCTTTTGCTTCTAAGTCATCCTACAATGGTAAGAATCTTGATTCTATCCAATGTAGAGAATGTCAAGGATTTGGACACTATGCAAACCAATGTGCTAACACTTTAAGAAAGAAAGGATTGAATTTTTACGCAACTTTGAGTGATAGTGATGGAGAAGATCGGGTGATCTTATCACCTTGAATGCGGTTTATGATTCGATTCGAAAGTACGGTTGGTTCAACAAAATGAGTCACCCGATGTTGCAACATCGGGGAGTAACATCGGGAGAAACATTGAGAAAGCTTGAGCAATTTTTTACGTTTAATTCCACGTTGCGAAGGATGATGGACATTCGATTCAGATCTGCTGGAAGGGTACAAGGCTGTACAAGGATTGGGAGAAAAGGGCTCATCAAGTTACACTACTTGGTAAGGCGAATGAAGCTGGCGAAAAAAGGCCACGAGGATCAAAAAAGATATATCAGGTGGAAGGAGTCCTAAGTAGAAAGGATGTGGAAATTGAGAAGTTAAAGGAGCAACTTGCTCAGCGAAAGCAACACTGACCAAGTGGAATTCGAGCAACAGAAGGTTGAAGATGCGCTAAATGCGGTAACTCTTCGGATCGGTATTGGTTTGTCCCTAAGGTGTTTGTGAAAGAAGGAGAAGGAACATCGGAACTAAACAAACCGATGAAAGCTTTCTGAAACTGTTTTGTGAAAAACCAAGAGTAAGAAGGAAAAATTATGTTTGTCACTTCTGTCATAAGCTTGGTCACATACAGCCTTTTTGCTTTCTGAAAAGGCAATGTATGAAAGAATGAAAAGGAGCAAAATTCTTTGGAAAAGCTCATTGTGAATGATGAAGCAACAATGCGCCAGCCAATGCAGCAACATTGGAAGCCTCATTCAAAGGCAAATCATAATTTTTTCAAAACCTCAACCCAAAACAGTCAAAAAAATGTGGGTTCCAAAACATGTGATGAAAATGTAGAGCCAAATACTGTGCCATTTGACATCTGCCTGGCCTCCATGTCACATGATGAAAAATGCAATGTTACATTTACTTCCTTAAAATCTCATGTTGCTGGATCCTGGTATTTCGATAGTGGTTGTTCCTAGACATATG
>JABEVN020000818.1:0-27926 GCA_013146195.2 Codonopsis lanceolata | reverse complement strand
AAAAGTAATCATCCTCTGTTATTATGCAATAATATGAATATTAAACTCTGAGGGGAAAAAATGGTGTACAAGACAGTACCTTGCCCTAGTCAGAGCTACATTGGTTCTTTTACGATCATCAAGAAAACCCACCGATCCATGCACATTATGATGCACAGTTGATATTATAATTATATCCTCCTCGCCACCTTGAAACCCATCAACAGAGCGCACGCTTGTAGATAAATCAAGCCCACTGTATGGAGTTTCAAGTTTCTCTTGAATTGCATAGACTTGAGCTTTGTATGGTGATATAATTCCAATGCTAACCTTCTGTTTTGAGGCTATGGTTTCTGTACAAATAAGAAGAAGAAAAGTAGCTGTTGATTAAAACCAAAACTCCCTCAAGGATGGAGTGAGCTCTCAAGTTCACACTAAACATTCCTCTCTTTGCAAACTAACCAATCTATTATATATAACAGGAGGGGCGTTTTTAAAGCCCTGTTATGCTTTTTTAGAATTGTAAAAATTACTCTTAAGAATAGCAATTACCAGCTGCAATTGAAAAACAATGGGCATAACTCTTAAGAATAACTTTCCACATTCTTCCAGTTTTCAAAAAATAACTACTCAAACCCACTAAACCCTCACAAAGTTCAAGACAATCAAAAGAGTAGTTATAGGGGTACAAATTTTTGTACAACTTTCTCGTACAAATCTAGGTGGCAAGTATGTGATTGGTTAAAGGGTGACATCAAAACAAAATACTTAATAGTGTGTGTGTGTGTGTTATAGCATTATAAGTAACAAATAAAAAAAAAATACAAATAATCAGCAAATTCACATGTACCTTTCAAAACTTTTGCAACTACGTCAGACACCAAAGCTACCTCCAATATGTTTCTCAGGCTATGCCCATCATCGATTTCCTCATTCCCAAAGGCGACATTAATGAAAGAATACATATTTCCTTATAGAAACCGTCTCTCATAGCTGTTCTGTTTCACATTCGAAGCATCCATTATCGGGTTCTGGTAGAACTCCCTATTTGGAAATAAGCTTATTGATGGATGCATTCTGTACTGAACATTAAGAAGGTGCTTCTTGTAACCCAACAACACCAGTCTTCCAAATAAACTCCTTCCAAATTCGGCTTCTCTAGAAATCCAAACAAGAAAGTGGTTCAAAATGTTAACTGCTCACGGCCATAACTTGCAGGGAGAGTAAGATTGATAACACAAAACAGAGATCAAAACCTTGCTTTTAACCAACGCAGGTAATTGGTGGTCATCCCCAATAACTATGGCATGATGGAGACCATGAATTTGGAAAGGAATGACCGACTCACATTCTTTAAGCATAGCAGCTTCATCAACAACTATAGCTCCATTGATGTAACTTGCAGTTTAGCTGAGCTAGAGGTGGTGCAAAAAAAGAGGTATGCTTTCTCCAAACAAAATAATTTGATCGAAGACACGCTATGCAAATCAGGAATAGCAAGGGCCTCGTGAAGGGATCTCAGTATTTGAAGGTACTCTTTTCTGGTAAGGTTTGAAACAGAATAGCTACTTTTACCTTGCTTCTCATCTTCAATATCATCAACAAGTTGTTTCAATATAGTTCCAAGATACTCAAGCAAATTCAGAGCTCTGATCATGTTTTTTACCTCATTTAATGTAATGCAACACGTTGGTAAGTGGGTAATAACATTTACAATACAAAACTTCAGCATTTCCCTTTTGGAGTTAAACCTCTTTCTGAAAAACTCCTCAAAATTCAACTTTTTCTGTTCTATTAAAAGTACATCAAATTTTGCTTCTCTTTCACGCTTTGAATTTCTTTCCTTCTGGCTATACACATTGCTGTTCCATTTTATCTTTTTGATGTTATTCTTCAAGGTTTGAGCAATAGCTTTTCCCAAAATTATCTTCTCGGCCTTTAAATTTGGAGAAAACAATTCCACCCCTTTTTGGCCATCCTCTGTTGTATCATCATCTTCTTCTTCTTCATCTTCTTGTTCTTCATCTTCTTTCTTTTCTTTCTCTCTTAAGTATAAAAAATACAGTTTCTCAGGATCCTCAAGTAAAGAAATCATGAATGCTAAACAATGTTTCCAACCGGTCGCTGGAGCCAAACACATCGCAAGAACCTTGGTGCGGTAATTAAGAAAAATATTAAGAAGGTCACTATGATCTTCGATCTTCAATCGCTCGCTATGTCCAACTAATATTATATCTCCAAGACCATAATTCTCAACTTGAAATGACTCAGTAACCAGCCTCACAAGTCTTTTTGTAACTTCCAGAATTGCAATGTTGGTCGGGGCACAGGTAAGGGTTTTGCATTTCAGGCCGAGAAGTGAATATAGCAAAACAGATATGGTCTTTGTTTTGCCTGTGCCAGGTGGACCCCAAATTAGTTTGACCTTGACTGTATTCTCATGATCACAACTCTTGGCAACAATACACTTCAGAATAGCCTCCTTCTGGGAATCATTTAGATTAAAAGGGCGAATCACATCCCGGTAATTTCCTTCTCTTGAGCAAAGATGGCAACAATCCCCAACCTGTGTAATTCAAATGTAAGTAGAACAGTTGATACTCTGTGTGTGTGAATATATATATATATATATATATATATGTGTGTGTGTGTGTGTGTGTGTATATATATATATATATTCATTTTAGAATCCTATATGCATTCATAAGCCAATTTCATAATACGTCAAAGAGTAAAGAAGATTCCATAATTAGCCATAAACATGACAAAAGGTTTATAACATTGATATTAGGGTTAATGTCACCGGTAGTGCCTCATCTTTGCACACGGTTGGTCTAAGTTTAACATTTTTGCACATCGATGGTTTAAGATGGATGTTGTTAGATCCTTGGCCGTTAAGAAAATTTTGGAGGGTGAAAATGCACATACACTAACTTTAGTCCTCAAACTTCTTACTTAAAAAGACATTGGTTAGATTGTCTCAAGATCATTCAAGCAGATAATTTTTTTATATTTGAAGAACTAATGACACATAATAATATAATAAATCTCTCTCTCTCTCTCGTTTTACTTTTTGGGCGTAACTTCTTGCTTGTTCGCTCTATCGAAATGATTCAAAGTGCTATGGATTTTTTAAAAGGATCTATGAATAGAGTAGAGCTCTAGAAACATATGTAACATGTGTTCCTATTTCTTTGGTTGTCTTAAATGGCTACTATAGGGTATGTTCTCTGTTCATGTGACTTTATATATATAAGAAATTCATAACATTTTGAATCATTCAACGGGGCGAACGAGCAAGAAGTTATGCCCCAAAAACCATTAGGATAGCAAGTAAAATACCTTGATGGTTTTTGGGACACAACTTTTACTCGCTACTGTAACAATTTTTGGGGCATAACTTCTTGTTCGCCAATCGAAATGACTCAAAGTGCTATGGATTTGTTTTTAAAACTAGGAATAGAATAAACATATCAGTGCATTCTTAACTGAGTTTTGTTTCTTTTAAAGAGAATGAGAGATGTAAATATGAAATGAGTTTTGATATTTTAAATTTGAAAATAACAATCTGAATATCTGATCCATGTCTTTTAACAAAAGAAGTTTGAAGACAAAAGTACTTTTTTTGCATTTTTAACTTTCAAAAATTACTTAACGGCCAAGCATGTAACCACATCCATCTCAAGGATCACCAGCGTGTAAAAATGTGGTACTTAAGTACAAGACTATTGGCAACATTAACCCTTGATATTATATATATATATATATATATATATATATATATAGAGAGAGAGAGAGAGAGTATCTATTACTATTTATGTATGTGTATGTATGCAGGTTGTAGGTATTTTTCATTTATGATGTATGTATGAGATAAAAAACATGTGTTCAGCATTTACTTGTGCCAATAAAAGAAGTAAATCAGAATTCTTACAGTAGAATCAGGTTGCAGTACTTTCTCAACTATCCCCGTATTCTTCCCATCCAGTTCGAAGTTCAATGCTTTCCATATACGGAGAAATGTTGTCAGATTTGAAAGAGAAACAGATAGAAGGGGTATTATTCATCAGATTCTTGTGCATATCTTGTTGAAGATCAATTGGCTTTGATGACAGGATAAGAAACTTAATATAATCTTCTTCTTTTCTTACCCTCTGAACTAAAGCAATGAGAAAAGGTCTTGTAGGCTTGTCCAAATCATCAATACATTTAGGTTTTACATCTGTTATCGCCATGAGATCTCCTGTCTCAGGCTCGTATAACTTTACATCATTCTCCGCATCTCTTTTTCTTTGCACAACAATATCATACAACAAGGCCCTGGGAGTCTCGTAATCTTCGTTTTCATTAATTGCATATATTTCACAAATTGGTGAGCTCGATACTCTATCCATATTTGAACACAAGTCTGCACGTGTTTCCTCAATGAGTGGAAAAATGAATGGCTTCATATAACCAGATGTGGACAAAAATGGAATGAGCTTCATCTACAATGAAAAGAAGAAGAAAAAAATTATTACAGGTGTTACAAGTTCTTGTTAGCAAAATGTGAAGATGAAACCTAAGTTTTACGCTACAAAGAGAAAAACAATGAGTCAATGACAGATATGATTCATAAAGCCATTTATTTCATGTCAGGCATGAGTGTGACCTTGCTCAAGAACTAGGACTGACATATGATATTACACTACCAGTAAACTGCCGAGGAAATTTTAAACCAGAAATTTTAAACCAGGAAAAATTCATTTCTAAATTTCAATAATTTTCTCTGATGGCCTGTGGGCATTCTTTCGACCATTCCCCGAGTAATGCAGAGCAAATAGAAGCTTCAAGGCTATTCTTTCCTGTTCTTATCTCTTGGACACTGCAATGGCAGTGGGTTGTTCAAGTTCACTTGGATCCTTCCTTGTTCAAAGTTGTAACGTATGAACTTTTTTTTTGATAAGTAAATAAATAGTATATAATAAATGCGTCAAACAAGGTGACGTGTCCTATGTACACACGGAGTATACATCAAAGACCCCACTATCCTATGAACTTACCTTGAAGTGGATCACAACCAGCTAAAAGTAAACTAGCAAAATGATGCAAAGAATGACACTGTAATTAATAAAGAAACGCAATAACAAAGTGTTCCACTTATGAAATGATATTTTGTAGTCGTATTTTCAAAGATGAGAACTAAGTTACGACGTCATGGGTGCCCATTCGGTCAAACTAGTTAAAGTTTGGCATCAAACCACTTAAATGGTACTTATGCCAAAAATCATGTGTTATGAATGTGCAGGATAGGCATCCTTAGCTGTGACATGTAGCCCGCACGAGGCACAAGTGCGGACCTAGCCCACACACGTGGCATCGCAGGAGGTTGTCTGCGTATGCATCCCCACGACCGTCAGTGTGCGCTTACTCCCGAGTACCTCTAATGCACGCACCGTTCCGGACACTAAGTAAAAGAGTGTGGGTATTTCCCTCAATGCATATGCCTTCCGTAAGTGCCTTGGAAGGACCCAAGTAAGGCGCAGGAACCATGTTTGGAGAAATCTTCACGCCGCATTTGGGATCACAAGGGAGTTATGGTTTGGCGACTAGAGAACAAAGCTCAGCCACGTGGTCCAATGGTAAAGACACGCATGGCCTAGCTAGGACCTTATAGAAGAACCGCGGATGATTTGTCCAGGGGACACGCAACAATGTCACAAGGATCGTGCCAAGGAAGCGAATGAGAGGCCGCCACCTCACTTTACGGACCACACATGGCCCGGCACGTGAGGCCCTCATTGGCTGCCTATATAAACCTTCATTGGTGCACTTATGAGACATGAACAGGAAAACCTACCTGCGGGTTACTATTGCGTAGAGGTCTTCCACTGTTTTGGCCCTCTCCTTGGTCTAGTTAGTCCAATCTCTCACTCTGTTTCCATTCCCCTTTGTGGTCCCACATGGAACGCTAAACTAGCCATCGGCTTAACTATTGAAAGTTATACCCCTCCACGTGGACTTGGTACAAACATAATCAATGTTACTTTTGACCATTGAGTTTCCTAACAGATAAAGGCACATAAAGAAAGAGAAAATATTCCCTAAATACAAATTCATACTACCTCCACACACAACTATTTGTCACTCAGATTTTGATGATGTACATCCTCCATAAATAAAATTTCACTTTCCAATCAAGCTCATACATACAAGCTTGACCTGCCATGACAAAGATAAGACTTTCTATAGCTGGGGACTCATGATGGACTTGGATGAATACCATGTCTGAACTTAGAAGGCTATTACAACAAAGTATATACTGGATTAAGTTTTAGGGAACCCTGTGGCCCTTGCAATGTTATTGCTTGCCATCTGAAACAAAGTAAACTACGGAAGATGTTTTCAGCTTTGCAGATACATATATAAGTCGTGCCCTTGTGTTTGAATGGTTGGAGTGGGGTAGGCAGGGAAAGTTGTGGTTCTTTGGGCAAGCTGGGCAGTGTTCCCTAGCCTAGACTGGTTAATGGAGAGAGAGCGAGGAGGGGCGGGGGGACGTGTTTCGTTCTAATCTTTAACTAAACCTATTTGTGTAAGTATTGCAGGATAAACTAGATGATTCAGCATACAAGATCTTAGAGGACTACCATGGTGCAACAGTGACTCTTTTAACGCTAATGTCTACATCAAGAGCTTCCTTGGCACAAGCATATAGAGCGCTCCAGAGCAAAAGGACAAAATAAAGTTGATTACAGTTGAAAGAACTTGCAGTAAACATTCAAACCAAATGCTACATCTTACAGAAACCACTGAGACGACAAAACAAAAATTACCTGGGAATGATAGGATGAACCATATAGGTGGAGCTGATCGTGATAGTTTACAGATGAAAAGGAGACACCACTGATGGAGCATGTTGTTGCTGCTGCTGTGGACGATGAGATGAAAATGATCCATCTGTGATTTGAATCATGGAGCAAATGATGGAAAAGCAAGAGTCACCAACAATCAGATCAAAACAAACTAAGTAAAAGCGTCAAAGATTCAAATACTACAGAAAATTAGCAGTCACAGATCGACAAGTGTTGAGGCTGCATCATGGAAACCACATTGTTATGAAGTTCTTTCTGGTGCAAGTCCATTGCATAATCAGCATTATCTATTATACAGTCAAGAACAAATGGGGAGTTTAAGTTTGATGGACCTTGGCACTATGGTATGGAGCAACTGATTTGACTTTGTTTACAGAAGTGAATTTGAAAGCCAAAACATTAATTAGCAACGTGAAAAGATAAATGCAGACTACAACATGCGATCTCATTCCCAACCACCCTACCCTATTACGAAGACAAGTAAAAGTAAATTTACGCACAACAATGCAACCTCTTGTAAACATTTTCAATAGCTGTAGTCACTTTCACTACTTGGTTAATCAGCTAGGTCACAGATGTACTTTTTCCTTCTTCAGTATTTTATAGATTTCTGTATGCATGAGCTACGTGCCACAATTAGGTCCGGCAATTTAGTGGGTTGAGACGGGTATTGGGTTGAAATCCATTAGAACTTGGATATCAAATAAGTTGAAATAAGTCGTGTTGAATCAAATCGGGTTAAAACGGACTAGGCCGTCGAAATGAATAATAGGCTTGTCCCGCCTCAACTCGTTAATATTTTGGGTTGAAATGAGTTACCCGTTTCGACCCTAAAATATTAACGGGTTGTGTAGGGTCGGGTACTGTTTAGGTCGGGTCACGTATGTTAAAGGGTTTTAGGTTGTAATTGTTAGGCCTAGCCACAATATTATGTTGGTACGCAATATTTCCCTTGCACTATGTACTAACTAGGAATAATTGTAGGTCGGTACCATTTTATAGAATTGTAATAACTCAAGTATCTCTTTTTTTAAAAACCGCATAAGTCGATTTTTGTTTATTCTTCCTTAAATGCCTCCTCCTTCTATCGAAACTTGAGAACAAAGACATTTTGGAAAATGAAAAGGTGCTTTGTGAATATAAAAAGCGAAAAGGTTGATAGATTCGTCATAGATTTGACCTTGATTTGTTAGTGATGCAAGGATCGAAGATTTCGATGCGAGCGTCGGAGATCTGAGCATCGCAACATACTCAAGGTGGGTGAGGGTTGTGCTGCACAATGCATTAGTTGCTTCACTGCAATGGATATTCCTCCACACCGTGTTTGATTCTGGGAAGATGAGAGCTTGATTCGCAGAGGCAGCCTAACTGCAGCTACTATGACGCCATGACTCGAATATTGCAAAAGCAAAGGCGATGCCCAGCTTTTTTTTTAATGTCTCTAGTTTATCCACCAACTGATAAACAAACACCAACAGCATGAATGTCAACACCTCTGAACACGAAGCGGGAACTAACGCCGTGCTGTCTAGGCTGAGGCAAATGACTGTTATCTAATCCACAGGGCCGGCCAGTGATCTCATTTAATTGGCTCCCATTACAACCTTGTCTGAACTTAGAAGGCTATTACAACAAGGCAATCATTATGACCTTCAGCAGGAGGAGCATGAGCAGAGCTGTTCACAGAACCGAGATAAGCTTGGCCTCGACTCTTTTAACCCACGGCTAGGCTAGACTCATTTTGGGTTTGAATCCAACTGGAATGTGGTTTTAGGCTTGACGTTAGACATGCCAAGCTTGATTCAGCTGGAGTGAGCCCAATAATCACGAAAAATAAATTATAATCCCTACATAATTTTTTATATTTCACATGATCCGTATCATTTTAAGTTAGCCCGAGTATGCCTTGAACTTGCCCAAGAATAGCTCGATTCATAAAGTACTCAACTCAACCTCAAACATATGTTCCTCGGCTTGAGAAAATACAGAGATAGACTAAAAATAAAAGAACCTCCACTCAATGATCAAAACTCACCTTGCTTCTGCTCGTTTACAGCCCCTAAATGGTTCTTATTCACGGTTCACTACTAAAACGCAATGCAAAAACTCAGTAATCCAAAGTAAAATGGAAAAATACCCTCGTTTAACTACAAATGACGTTGATTAATCAGAAGAATGCACAGATTAATATAACAAAAAATAACAACAATCACAGATCATTATATAAATGCAAATATCTATTAGTCCAAATTGAGATGAATTCAATAATAACGATAACACATTATACTATTAAAGCAAACGATTATTGAGAAATTTTACAAGAACCAAAACGAATTTTGAGAAATTGGGGAAAATAAGATTCGAAGAAGAGACAAACCTTGTCCTTGTAAAGATCATTATTGAAAATATCCTTGACAGACCACGAAAAAACTATATCAATCAAGCTTTGTTCACCAACGTTTAGTTCAGGTTTAGCTTCAGCGCTCTCCTCCACCATGTTAGTCACTCTGTTTGATCACACAACATAACCCTGTTTTCAGATTACGTGTTGGAATCAAAACCCTGGTAAGTGGGAAGAGTAAAGTAACCGGGAAAGGCTTTTATCAGTTTATTATTAGTATATTACAAGTTCTTGCCATGCCGGCATGTTTGAGAATTTATCAATAAATGAAACAGATATTGTGGAAATGAACAATTAAAAATATTATTTTTTTAAAAAAAATTGGCTTTTAAGTAGAGTCTCTTTGCCCGGAACGGAAGGATTAATTAATAATTTATATACGAAATTGCGGGTCGAAAAAAAGGGGCAGGACAAAAATTAAATTGATTAAGTTAATTACGATAACAGTTAAAAAGAAAAAAAATATATTTCAAATTACAAAACTTACGATTTTTTTTAATTTTTTAAATTTGTATACGAAAAAAATTAAAAAGAAAAAATACAAATACAAATTTTCGCAACTATAAAGTTGTAAAACTGTAAAACAGTAAAATATTAACTGTAAAACCGTAATATTTCAGTAAAAGAGTAACTAATTTTCACAAAAATTAATTAAAAATCTATAAATTAGTAACTTACAAATCAGTAAATTATAAAAATCAATAAATCAAAGTAAATCACAAATCAGTAAACAGCGGAAGAAGGGAATTGATAACCGCCTTCGCACATGTGAGAGGTGAAGAAAATACTGGTCGTTGGATCACCGTAAAACAGTAAATCCTGACTCATTTTTATCTCAAGTCAATTGTAAGCGTGCAACACTGAGCTGTATTGTATTATAGATTGGAGTATGTAAGTTTGTCTTTGCGCTGCGGTAGTACCAACTAGTATTCTTGTCCATGCCGATGGTACGGGGTCTGGAATTTATCAATAAATGAAGTTGATAATGTGGAAATAAATTAATATTTACTTATAATTTGTTTAAGTTAATTATGGTAACAATTAAAAAGAAAAAAAAACAAATATTTCAAATTGCAAAACTTACTATTTTTTTTAAAAAAATTATTTGTATACGAAATTGCGGCTCAGAAAAAAATTAAATTAATTAAGTTAATTATAATAATAATTAAAAAGAAAAAAATTAAAATATAAATATATTTACTTATAATTTGTCTAAGTTAATTATAATAGTTAAAAAGAAAAAACAACAAATATTTAAAATTATAAAACTTATGATTAAAAAAAATTATTTGTATACGAAATTGCGGGCCGGAAAAAAATTAAATTGATTAAGTTAATTACAAGAACAATTAAAAAGAAAAAAAATATAAATATATTTACTTATAATTTGTCTAAGTTAATTATGATAACAGTTAAAAAGAAAAAAAATAAATATTTCAAATTACAAAACTTACAATTTTTTTTTTAAAATATTTGTATACGAAATTGCGGGCCGGAAAAAAATTAAAATGATTAAGTTAATTACGATAACAATTAAAAAGAAAAAAAATATAAATATAAATATTTAAAACTTAGACATAAATTAAATTGGGATTCAGTTTCAAAAAATAAATTGATTAAGTTAATTACGATAACAGTTAAAAAGAAAAAAAACAAATATTTCAAATTACAAAACTTATGTTTTTTTAAAAAAAATCATTTTTATACTAAATTGCGGGTCAAAAAAATTAAATTGATTAAGTTAATTACGATAACAATTAAAAATCAAAAATCAAAAAATCAAAACTTACTAATAGACTAAAATTAAATTGATTTAGTTAGACACGTTAACAGAGAAGAAACTGGATAAATGAAGTGTATAATGTGAAAATGAATTAACTGTAAAACAATAACGGTAAAACTGTACAACAATAACGGTAAAATGAATTATCACTTATGACTGCTTTTTTTTTCTCTCGGGCCCCACAAAATAAGCCTTTATAGTTATAATTACAAATTGAATTACAATTACAATTACAATTCGATTAACTGCCTTTCACATACTTACAAAAATTAATTAATCTAGGCCGTAGGAATTTGGTAAAGAAATCAATCCTAACCCCTAATTAACATTTACCGATTGCACATGTGTAATCCAAGTTCTATTGTAATATAGATGTTTATAAACACATAAATTTTAATTTTAGTTGTTTAATTTAAACTAATAAGGTGATTTATTCAAGATCATTTTCATTTACTCACTTTGTTAACCTTTCAAATGAATTTAACTTTCAAATGTTTAATAAATGTGTACTCCTAATTTAAAAAAAAATCAATTGAGAAGATAGCTCTAAAAATAAACCTAACTGCCACATTGGCCTTGTGGTTCCTTCACAAAAATTTCGATCACCTAAAACAAAAACATAACGAAATAAACAAAAATAAAATCTTAATCAAATACGTCCTCTTTTGTGTGGCCTTCACCAAGCTCTATCCCTCTCTGACTCTCCCTCTCCATTCTCTGTCTCTTTCTCTCTCTAAAAAAATCTTTCACTCTCACTCTCTAGATTATCTCTTCACCATCTTCAATCAATCCAGCCCTCCGCTCTCCTAATCTCTTTACAGGACCTAATTTTGCCAACATAGAATCATAAACAATTCCCATAGCCGAATATGAATCTTTTGATCACCTCTCTCTATCCTACAGTTAATACAGTCTAAATTTGAATACACAAAATCACACACACACACACACACACACACACACATTTAATATAAGCAAATGAGATTTTGGACTCAGTTGCTTTGGTTCATCATTCCGTGTTTAGTTTGATTTTAATGAGACTGCTTTGTTGTTCCGATGCTTCTCATTAGCAATAACTTCTTCTTCTTCCGCTTCAGTTTCAGGTACGTGATTGAATATATTGAGTAGGGTTCCTGTGAATTTGGCAGTGTTTGTTTATTGAAAAATGAAAGCATAAATAGTTGAAAGAAGAAAAAAAATAAAGGATAAAAAAAAAGAAGAAAAGAAGGAGAACAAAGAAGAGTAGAAAGTTTTAAAAAAATAACAAAAAAAAAAAAAAAAGCTAAGCCAGAAATGTCCCCCACATGTTTCTTATTCTTATTATAAAACCAAAAAAATCAACCCCCACATGTTTAACCTACTCCCATCCCCCCACTCCCCATCAATATATCACCACTCATTCTCACTCCTTATCCCAAACGTCCCTCTCTCTCTCTCTCTCTCCAACCCACTAAATCATCTTCATCATCCGCCCTTTCTCTCTCCCTTTGAAGGCTCACAAAAAATCTCTCTATCGACTCCGTCCAAAGAGGAACTCAATAAAACAAATTAACCAAAAACCCTCAACAACTCTCTCTTTCTTTCTAACTCTCTCTCTCTCTCTCTCTCTCTCTCTCCAACCCATTAAATTATCTTCATCATCCTCTCTTTCTCTCTCCCTTTGAAGGCTCACAAAAAAACTCTCTCTCGGCTTTACTCATAAATGTTAGAGAAGGGAACAAAGTTAGGTTCTCTCGACTCTATTGAAAAATGAAAGCATAAAGACAGTAGAGGAAAGAAAAACTTACACAGAGATTGAGAGAGACAGATGGTGAGGCGGAAGCAAGTAAGAGATCAACCGAGATTGAGAAAGACAGATGGCGAGGCGATTACGAATTGAAGAAAAGAGAGGAAGAGGAGGTTGAGAAGGCAAGGCGGAATATAAACCCAGAAATTCCAATCCAAGAAGAGAGAGGAAGAGGAGGTTGAGAGTACGACGGAGAAAAGGAAGGAAGAAAGACGATTAAGATAAAACCGTGAATAGATATGTTGAGATAAAAACTGTTAGATTATAAAACGTGAATATGAATATGTTTAGATAAAAAACAGTTAAGATTAGATTAAATCATGACCAGTGATTGTGTTTGGTAAAAATAAATCCTAGACGGTAAATAGCTTTTATAACTGACTGAGCTGTTTTATAATATATATATATATATATATATATATATATATATATATATATATTATTGGGTCCCTATATTTTAGAGGGCATACGTTTTCAAACAATCGTTACCAATACATGGTTTAAAAAAAATTAATTTTACTATAAATATTAGAGTAATGTATGATTTTTTTTAATATTGTTGAGTATGTGACTATAATCTATATTATAATGACTATAATAATCTAATTATAGAGCTCATATTCACACATTTGTAATTGACTAAAACTATTTAGAGGCTGAGATTAAATTATCTTAAAAAACTTAACGGTTGTGATTCACCCTCACATTCACATGTGTGAGAGTAATTATCCGCTTTTGACTCACTATTACAAAGTTACCCTCTACAATTAATATTATGAGCAGTCACCCCTTTTTCCCCTGAACAATCACCCCTTATAAAAGATCAATTTTACATTAATATATAACTAGCTTTACACATGTGCATTAAACATACGACATATATTTTTTTCAATTAAATTATACATAAGCAACATAAAGTGAAAGAATAAAATTAAAAGAATAAATTTAAGAGAACTGTTTATATATATATATATATATATATATATATATATATATATATATATATATATATATATATATATATATATATATATATATATATATATATATATATATATATATATATATATATATATATATATATATATAATTGTAAAACTAATATCATGATTAAAATATTTAACAATAATAAATAAAATAAACAAATAATTGTAACGTAAAGATTGTGAGTTTGATATACATAAACTGAAATTATTATAACGCAACGATTAAGAAAAAAATAAAATTATTAATAGAGAATACAATAAATAAAAAAAATATTTTTATAAATTTTAGAATACTTTTTAAAATACAACATTGGTCATTAAATATGTGTGATTACTACTATTATCACTATGATTAAATATGTACAATTGCTACTACTATCACTATCACATAACAAAATGCACGTAATCTATATTAATCAATATTAATATAATTTTTTATCTTTTAGTTAGTGTATTATGAAAATTAAACACATAATTAAAATGTAATGATAAAAATATAAGTAAATTTAATTATTATTTATTACATGAATGAAAAATCCATATATATTTTAGAATACATCTTTAAACGAATATATATTTGTTGGATAATAAAAATTACATAACAAATTCAAATGACGATAAACAAAAAAAAAACGACTCAAATTACATACTTTCTATAGTCATCCTTCCCTCGAAATAATCAAAATGCCCTCAACTTAAAATCATTAATAGTGTCATCCAAATGAGGTGACTTTGATAACATGTGTACTTAATTATTATAACTATATATACAAATAATTAAGTTCAATTCAATAAACAATAAAACAGACATTTAGACTATGATTGCTCTCAATTCATTGTACATCTCACCGAGTATGATACACTCGACTACTCGCCCATATACATAATCACACGGTCACACCCTTCTAGAGTCATTGCACTACAAGAAAACAGGGCAACAGCAACGGAACATTCCGTTGCAAAAAATGAAATTCCGTTACAATTAGACGATTGAAACAGAAAAAGTTCGTTGCAAATTCCGTTTGGAAAACTCTTGTTGCAAATTTTATGCAACCGTATGTATTCCGTTGCATGATATTGCAACGAAAACCGAGCGTTGCAATTTCAAAATTTTCTGTTGCAAATGTGTTTCCAAGGACATTTGACGTCTGTTGCAAATAGCAACTAATTTTTTCTGTTGCATTCTTGTAATAAACTTTTTCCGTTGCATTCTTGCAACAGACTTTTTTTGTTGCATTCGTACAACAGATTTTTCTTGTTGCATTTTTTGTTGCATTCTTGTAACAGACTTTTTCGTTGCATTTTTTGTTGCAAGAATGCAATGCATTTTTTTCGTTGTATTTTTGTTGCATTTTTGTAAATGCACTTTTTCGTTGCATTTTTTGTTGCATTTTTGTAACAAACTTTTCGTTGCATTTGTTGTTGCAAGAATGCAACAGATTTTTTTCGTTGCATTTTTTGTTGCATTCTTGTAACAGACTTTTTCGTTGCAGTTTTTGTTACATTCTTGCAACAGACTTTTTCGTTGCATTTTTGCAACAAACTTTTCTGTTACAATGTATAATATTTCTGTTGCTAGTTCGTAATTGAATTTTTTTTTTTAATTATTATTGCAAATATAAGATATATATATATATATATATATATCGTACTGATTGAACATTTCATATTTCACATTTTACAAAAAAAAAATTAATATAAAATCAAACATTTAAAACAACTCAAGTTTAAGCATTTCATTTAAAAGTCATTGTCGAAGTGTCGGATTACATGAAAGTAAATAGAATGTTGAGATCCTCCACGTGATTAACAAAAAACATTGTCTAACTGTCAAACTACATAGACGTTGGTGGAGGTTGTTGGGCTCTAAGTGACCGAAGTTCCTCTTGCATTAGCTTGAAATCAGCTTTGATTTTTTCCATTTCCGCAAAGATTGTCGCTTGTATTTGTTTTTGAATATCTTCCCTCACTTGTTCTACTCTTTCACAAAGCTTATCTTGAAATTGTTGGGTTTGTGTGAAATCTTCATTCACACTTCCATGTGACGAATAACTTGCGCCACGCCACTCAAGATCTTTGATGGAGGAACCAACGAACCAAAGCCATACAAACGATTTTTGGCAACACCACGGATGCATCAACCCAAGGCGTGGGATCAAAATCTATACCTTTCTTACGAGCAGTATAATCCTCCTAAAATGTTAAAAATTAATATTATAACTAACTTTTCAACTTGAGTTTTAAATAATATTATGAACATTGAGATCAAGGATACATCAATAAAAAATGAAATGCTCAAAGTAAATTCGTAAAAAAAAAAATAAGTATCATAAATAAACTCACAAATATTTTTTTTGACTTGGTATCCACAAACTCGCTCGTTCCTTTCTTTTTCTTATGAGTTCTCAGGAAAACATCATCTTGTGTTATCACTTTCTCAGGATTCTCCTTTATCTATAATGACAAAGAAAATAAACAAGTTAAGTAACGACACTGTACACAAATGCAATGGATATCCACAAAGATGTAACAAGTAATAAACTCTTACCATGACAAGCTCGTGAGACGCAAAACTCCTAGAACCCCCTGAATGCTTAGATAATCCCAAGCCATTACCTCGATTTTTAGTAGCTTGTTCACACTTCTTTCTTGAGTTGTCATTTGCATAAAACAACAAATGACGATTCCAATCGTGCTCTGTGCACCAAGATGGATGCCCACTTCGCTTGAACTGTTGGCGCCCCCTATGACACATAAGCTGGCAGCCGCCATTGCATTCCATATTTTTCTTATCTGTCTTTTCTCGAATGTTTGTTACACACTTGTAGTGTCTCTCGCAAATGGCAAGTCAAAAAACTAATGTTTTATTTCAAGTATAAATGAAATAAGCTAATTAACATGATAGAATATAAAGATTTTTACATTCCATTCCCTAAAATAATAATCTTTCATCTCCTCAGACACTTTCTTCCATGTGGGGCCATCATCACCCACAACAAATTTCCCTTGAATTGCATTCCTAATCCCAGTAGCAACACAAGGAAACTTGACACCATCGTCTGCGGAACTACTAACCCGAAATGTTTTAAAAAATCATTTCAAGGTCAAAAGAAACTCGCTAAACGTGCCAGACTACCAGCAAATCAAAGTCTCGTAATCATGCAATAAGAGTAACATTGGAATCTATCACACTTTTCTTATCTTGAAAGTCTACTTGTTAAACAGATAAACAAGTTTCCTAGTAAACAAAATAAAAAACAACACCCATTAGCACTATAATTAACGCTTTCTTGAGCGAAAATGTTTCCCTCACTTCAAGCATAGCATAAACTGAGTTTGTCCAATGTAGTTGGTGCTAGCTGACTCGACCCATAAAAGCAGTGGAGAAGAAAAACGAAAAAAGGGAAAAGAAACTGTATGCAGAATAACAAGCTTAAGATAGAAGTTGAACAAGCTGCTGCAATACGTAAGGCCATCATCATGCGCACTTAATGCACGACGCACGACATACAAATAGCCTCGGATGTGTCAAGAATAACAAGTTCAATGTGATCCATGTAGACTAGCAATGATATTAACGACCAGAATTTTGAACATTTCGCATTCTTATCCAATGAATTAATCAGGTGCCAGTAACATGAAATTCATAACTCAGAACTAAGGTTACATATAAAATCATTTTAAGTTGGAGCTCAGCTTGATTGAAAGGTTATGTCGTCCTGCCTTTGGCCCAAATACCAAATAGCATTCATTTCTCAAACACGGGAACAGTAAGAAACAAAAAATATCCCAGTATCAAACAATTCAGTAAGACAATTTGATAAGCACACACACACATATAATCGCACGCAATTAACAATGTTATAATAGTGAAAATTTATTGATTTTCCAATCTCACGATCACGGTGCTATACTCTGTCCTTTTGGCAATAAAATTATGGCCAAAAGAAAATTTTATATTTGATAGGTCTTACATGTGAAAACGAACTCACCAAACCACACACACACACATATACATATTATGAAATTAACCCAATAATTCCCAAAATAATTCAGAGTAATCTACCTATAAAAACATAACCAAAGACATCTCTAACCAAGCACTGAATATATCACCATAAGAATAGTGTATTACCCATGTTACTAATCCATAACCAACTGCTAACACACAGGAAACATGTAAACTGATGTAGAACCATATTGCTAAATGATGTGTGTTTATGCCTTCGTACAACTCATTCTTTTTCAGTCATCTCCAAACAATCCTAATAGAAAAGTATTGCTCATTGTTTATCATGATTACTATGATTACTTTCATGTACTCCATTATTTAGATCTTCTCAAAGCCGCAAGGATATGAAATAGAAAGATACGTATAAACCGATTTCCCAACAAATAAAAAAGAATACGCATCAAGGAAAAGAGTATTACTATCTTGATATCGATATTTTTGTTTCTTCGTTCTTTTCACTTTAACCAGCTCCTCACTTTTTCGGAGCCATGCTTTAAAGCCCTCGATTAGCCTCTCTTGCTCAATAGTTATTCGATATCAGAACTTCAGACTATAGTTGTCCAAAATGACTCCGCAACTTCTGAACTGCTTTTACTATCATCCAATGAAGATGTGTGCGCCTCTCCCCCCCAAAAGAAAAAGTTAAAGATATAAACAAAATCACAATTGAGAAAAAATAGTGTAAACAACTAAGATACAAAAATGAAAGTATTGTCTCAGATATGATAGATTCTTCCGCAATAGTGAAATAGTACTCTAATTTACTCAACCTTTCTCCTTATTCCATACAAATCCTGTCCCTACTTGGTTGTCCTTTTTTGGAAAAAAATTTCCCCCAAAATGAGTGTCCCGTTTTGTATGAAATATATGTGCTTTAGAAACACTACTCTGCCTACCCTCAAGTGCACTAGAAGTTTGCCCATGTCAAAAATAATGGTTTTACCCTTTTAGGGTTAAACATTTAAAACATAAAGGGCAAACAAGTCAATTATATAAATCAATGACCTAAATGGGAGTTGCGAACCAACCGGTTTCCACTGTTCCACCCCATTATGTTCTATCAAAATTCCAGATCATGTATGAACGCCGAAGTATATGAACGCTTTCTATGGCCTCTCACCGCCTCGATAACAAAGAAAGAGCTACTACTCATCAGAGGTAACTCTTAAAACAAGAAGGACCCTTCTCGCTTTTGGTTTCAATGAGGACAAGAATTAGAGCTTTTCCAGTGAAGCCGAAGTGGGAAGAATTACCAGGGACACAGTAAATTTTTAACTTCTTTTGAACCAATTATATTCCATCTTCTAATGAGAGTGAAAATTGCAGCTTTCCCACCTTTTTCTTAGCCCCGAGAAGGTAACAGCATGGAGTGATGCACCAGTATGAACAAGAACTCCTTGTTCCAATCTGAAAACCTCGAAAAAAGGCTAAGGGGGGATATTTTAGTCAAAACCAAGGTGGGCGCGTTTTTGGTTCGCTTTGATGAAAAACTCCAAAGTGCAGCGGTATAAATTTCTTGAGTCGATGATTTTTTCTTACTAAATTTCCTTGAGAGCGATGATTCTTTGCTCCCACCGTTAGAGACAGCTTGTCACACGCCTCTCCTATGCTTTCTTCGCACATAGCATATTCATTATCATTGTGATAGATGAATTATAGTTTTTTGTTATGGGAACTATTAAAAAAATTGTTGTACATGTTCACAAAGCAATTTGACTACTATTTACTTACTCATATTCATTCTTGTTTTTCTACAATGTCAATAAGCGAAAATAGAATCTGGTAATGATGATGTTGTCACCTCTCACCAGGACCATGTTGATGTTTAAAAGTCCATTCATCCAGCATGTCATAACTGATGTTACTACTTTTGTCGGTGAATTTACTTGGTTATAAGTAACAAAATTGGTCACAGAGCATTTATATTCAAATATGAAACACATTTATGACTGAGTAGGCAATGTTTGTTGAGTATCAAATTAGACATGTTAGACTTTAAGGATCCATAGTTGTTCATCAAATTATATTTCACTATGTACTTGTTCTTTAGCCCCTATTGATAGAATTCGTCTTGACAAAACTCACAAATAAATTAATATCAATACAAAAAGATCTTATAGTATAATGAGTTTTTAGATTGTTATTCTTGTTTCCTTTGAATATTGACAAAAAGAAAAAAGACATTTCCTTTTAGATTGATGATATTTAATTTCTTAATGACTTCTTATGTTTTTTATCTACTTATCAATTGACGAAATCATATATACTGGTCTATATTATAAAAGAGCTTATGGTCTAATTGATGGGCCTAATCGAATTGTGCTAAACACAACTGACGATCCAGATTGATTAGTAAGTATGTGAGTTACAAATGAACCTTCAGTTTTGAGTTATGCTTGAATTACCAATCTACAATTACATATAAAACCTTCAGTTGTGTGTTTTGTTTGAATTATCCCGTCAGTTATGAGTTTTGTTTATTCCAACCATTAATTGAACTAATCTGATACCGACACCATGGGCACATATACTAGTTAAAGTAGTTACAAAGTGTAAGGGTAAAGTGGTAAAAATGTTTTCTTAAAAAATAAAGTTTTGAAATATGACAATTATTTTCGAACGGATAAAAAAAGAAAGGATGACAATTATTTAGAAACAGATGAAGTATTAATTAGGGCTAACTTCACCATTGGTCCCTATACTTTGGAAAAGTTTGCTATTGGTCCATGTACAATGCCAGTGCATGCCACATATCAAAAAACCCACATTTTGTTCATCAGAGGTCCCAAGCTCTGACTTCGTCAATTGAGTTGACGTCAAGTGTGCATGTGCTCACTCACGTACACATTTGAGAGGGCAAGCATGGGATTTCCACCTTAGGTTGTCTGTCATACAGGAAATATAACAGACAATGAAATCAAAATCAAAATCAAAATCAAAAGTCACAAACTTCAGTTGAACGAACAAGAGACCTAGGGTTTTTCAAGTGCAATTGAAGGAGGAATCCAAGTAGTTGAGTGGAGTAAAAGAAAGAAGATGGCTACAATATGAGATATTCAACAAGGATAATGGAATACTGGATGTGACGACCCATATTTCAAGTCCTTTTATGCATAGTCTTAATACGTTTTATAATAACAGTTCTAGGGTTTCATATTGAGTTGTTTTTTGGTGACATGTGATTATATTTTGTTGATAAGTCAGATTTCGTGTTGTATTTTGTCTATCTTATAGAATTTCGACCTTTGTTTTGTTCAATTTGTTATGTGTTCAAATTGTTATGAGTAACAATTTGCTATGTGCATTCTACTCTACACATGTGCATTTTTTTCAAGTAAAGAAATCAACTTTTTTTTTTTGTGTAACTGCAACATCGTGGTCCATTTTTTCCTGGTGATATTGCCTCTTTTGATGTGTTGTGATGTTCCCTATTTTGTAAACAATAGTTAGTTTAGTGTAAAGTTTATTTGTTGAGAGGGATGTGATTGGTGTCTTTTGTAAGCATGTCTGTATATGTGTGTTGGGAATATATTGGTGTGTGTTAAATACATTCGTTTTTGCCCTCTTCTGTAAAGCATTTCTTTTTGCCCTTTTTTGTAAAATGTTTTTTTGTAAGGCTTGTGGCCCCTCATACTTTGTTTGCATATTAAATTTTCAACTATAGAGGTGAGGTTGCTATGTCTACTTTCTTTACACATTAAATTGACTACTTTTTTTTAAATGTCTACATTTTAACACATTAAATTAATTTTCTTTGAAATACGTACATGCAGTGAAATAGAGTACCTTTTTTTCCTTGAAAATGTATCATGTGGGTCACTTTATGTACAATCCTGTGCTTGTATACAGTGGTGGAAATGTTAATTATGTTGATTTCTTGATGGAGTCAGATTTATGCATGAGTGTTTTTAAAAATATGTTGTTGAAATTAGGTGATTTGTGTGATGAGAATATCTTTTACTACTTTTTAGAGCCAGGGACTAACTTACAGAGAGGGTTAAAGTACTGTGTAAATGATGAGGATTTCAAAGTTATATGTGAATGGTTGAAACATGATAGAGTTATTGAGTTATATGTTGAGGTTTCATATTCTGGGTATGTAGTTTTGGAGGAGGTTAATAAGGAACCAAATGTGGGTAGAAAAAGCTTTTCTTCATATCTTATTGACGGTGATGATCTAAATATTACTGATGATCTTGAGTTTGAGGTTGCAAATGAGATACAAGTTGAGGGTCAGGCTAAGGTTGAGAGGGATGAAAGTGAGGTCTGTGAGAGTGAAGATTCTGATGAGATTGATGTTGAGCCTGAGGTAAATGAAGAAAGACAAAGTGTGGACAAGTATAAGAAAAAGTTAGGTCATGATGATAGGAGTGAAAGTAGTTATGTCAGTTTTGAATATGCTGATTCAGATGATTTGAGGAGTTTGTGCACGACTGATGAAGAAGGAGAGTTCACTGGATGGGAAAATGCATAAACCAAATCTCCACAGTTTAACATGATGACTGATTTGAAGGATCCCAAGTTTCAAGTAGGCATGAGATATAAATCAGCTAAAGATGTTAGGGTGAGAGGGATGCCATATTAAAAAAGAATGATAAAGTCAGGATTAGGGCAATATGTAGAGGGAATAGTGCTTGTCCTTGGGCTATACAAGTGGCTTATATTCAAATCAACAAAGAGTAGGAAATTAGAACATACAAAAATGAACACATGGAACATGACCTACCAATTTAAGTATGCAACAACTTTTTGGCTTGCTAAAGAATACATGGAGGCCATTAGGTTAACTCTTGAGTGGTCAATAGAGGCTTTTAGAGCACATGTGAGGACTTATAAGTCAATTGAAGTATCTAGGAGTCAATCATATAGAGCAAAGAAGATTGCAGAAGATTTGATTTATGGGAATCCTTTAGTGCAGTATGCTCTTCTTAGGGATTATGCTGGTGAGGTTCTAAGGACAAATCCTAGGTTAACAATCAAGTTTCAGTTTGAAGAGTACAATGAAGATGAAACTGTCAGGGTGTGACGACCCGACCCGGACCCAAGATGGAATCGCGAGTCAAGCCGTCCAAATAGGGACTAGTATCATGCAAGGAATCAAATAAAGAAAACGAGGTGACGCAACATTGTAGACGTAACACGACTCGGCAACAAAAGGCTGAAATTTTAAAAACTTTTCACCTGATATAATAGTTAAGCAATTAAACCAAGTCTTCGGCGACACTACATGCCGAAACCAAAGCTAAGCAATTAATAGAACAAGAAAATAAATAAGAGCTAATGGGATGCTCAGTGGAAGACTATACGTAGTGAACTGATAACAAGATATACAAAGCTCGGCCTACACAAATGCCGACATAAAAAAGGAGTTCAAGTACTACAAGTGTTGAAACTACAAGTAGCTAATAAAAGATCATAAGTACAAGTTCTATACACATTCCCAAACACAGTCTAATTGACTTGCTTTAAAACCCATCATCCTTGCAAAAGTCAAAAGAATAGAAGAGGGCATCTAAACCACCTCTTCAATCGTAACGCCGGGCCAAAGGAGAAATCAAGTAAGCACGAATACCGCAAGCCTTAGTGAGAAATACATGCTTTGCTAGGATCTAAAACAGTAAAGGGGAATGGGTAAGTCATAAAGACTTGTAAGCTATCAATCATGCATGACATGACAATACGCAACATACAAGGCAAGATATCATCACATAAGCATATAGTTCATATATCCAAGATGCACATTGTTTTCACATAGGTGCTCAAATGTAAATCACATAGGATAAAGATATATGGAGAACCGGTGCCGCTACGTAGTTCCTGCATACAAGCATTATCTGGAAAGAGGTGTCAAATGGTTGTGAATACATCGACCTTTAGAGGAGATGCCTGGGATAGATACACCAATGCGCTCTAGTGGTTACAACAAAGGGGCTACTTCCCCATTGCGGCCACATTGGAGGGGTGTGTGATAAAGATCAAGTATGCCAGCTGGACTCATGCAATGCCAAGTAAGTATTTACTTAACAAAAACTCAAGTAGGGAACGAGGTCGACAAGAGCGATCTCGTTCATGACAAGTAGATATTCTCATCAATAAATCAAGTAGGGTTGAGCTCGACAAGAACGAACTCAACATGTCAAATAGGCATTCTACTACATGACATTAAAATCAAGCATGATGGTCAATCCAATTCAAGAGTCTATAACTAGTATTCTAGTGAAACGTATTTAAGAACGTCATAGGGATTGATCATTAAGCCGGTATTGTTCAATGGCTCACTAATGTAGATTCCGTTGAGTCATCTCTATAAATTTATCCAAATAGAGTTAAAACACTAATTGTATTCCAAACTCCTTTCTAAGTTCTCGTATAGGTTCGACTAGGTTATTAATCCAAATAACAACCATAGCCAATAATTATCATAAATTCCTAAATTATGGAACCTTAGAATCATAAATTCTAAAAGTTGTCAAAAGCCAATGGTCCAAGAACAATAGTTATTCCAAATTAAGCATAGAACACAATTAATTCTAGGCTTAGGACCAAAACAATCAAAATGAGTATATCATTCAAAATCTCCATATTCTCAAACTATCATAAAACATGTTATTGACATCATAGAAGCATGTGAGACATGAAAGAAATGGGATAGCATGGCATTTTTTTATAAATATGTCGTCTTCTTTCTTACTACTACTAGATTTCATCTTTCTTTGATTTCATAAATATGTCGTCTTCTTTTTTCTTCGATTTCATCTTTCTTTGCCCCGTATCTTTTATTGCCACTGTTGCTCGATCTCGAACACTCGACAGTGTTGTCGATTTACACTCTTAGATTTGGGATTGTTTGATGTTTACTTTTTCATTTTCGAAACAGAATTACTGGGTTTGATCGGAACAAACAGAGGTGGGCTTGCTTTGCCGGATTTCTAGATAGAGAAAAGAGGTTGCTAGCCCAACAATGGAGTCTCACTGGCCAGATCTGGAATGGATCTAAGGCGGTGATGCAAAGTGGGGGAGGTTTGGCTGGATGTGGGTGAAGGGAGAGGCGGATTTGACGTTGGTGATGGAGATTCGCCGGAGAAGATGAAGGAGGTCGGCGATATATACCAAGCACAAGTAAGCACCGATGCGAAGAGTTGGTCACACAACTCCCTGAATTTACTAGACCTCTATTGAGGCAGATCGAAGCGATACAGGTTTGGTCCGGCCCCTATATAAACCCAGCAGCTCCTCCTTCTCCGGTGAACTAGCCGGCGATGCCATCTCTCTCCTCTCTCTCTAATTCGTTCACACCAAGCCTCCACCGCCATCTCCTCTTGCCAATCAATCAATCATGCCCGCCCTTTTGTAACTCCCGATCTCCACCATCACCTGGCGTTCTACCTCCCCTTCATCCATCACCGACACTGACCCCCCTCCATTTAATCTCCATCTCCCAGATTCGCCACCCGCCATGTCTGGTCGAGCTCCACACCTAGCTTGAATCCTTCATCTTTGCCACCATCTCTTTCGTATCACAAAAGCTCCACCAAGGTCCAACTGCCGATAACCCATTCCAGTTAATTTCTAGCCGCTTCCATCTTCGTTTTCATCCCCAATCAACTTATCTTGAATTCCTCTCCGTCCTTTAACGCCCAAAGATCCTCACGCCATCCGGCGCCCACCTTCCCTTCGTTTAGCTCTCCACATAGCCGCCGGCGCCGCCGCCCCTTTGCCCAAATCCACAACCGGTCCCTTTATCTCCCCAAATTATTCAGACACCCAACAACCCAATTCCCAAACACTCGAAGATTCCGTCCACCGACGCGATTTGTCGGAGATCTGCGTAAGGGCGGCGAGAAAGATGGGAGATGAAGAGGGTTTATATGTATTTTTTTTTTCATTAGAACCCTTTGGGTTTCTAATATCACATAAAGGGAATAATTGTTATTTGGCAAAACACACCTTTGGCCCACTGTACTTTACAAAACATTGCAATTAGGCCACTGAGACTTCAAAATTTCGGGATGGCCACCGTACTGCACTTATCTTGCACGCTTACCCCTTTTTGGATGGACGTTAAGTTTGGCCGTTAAATCAGGTTAAATGTCTATTTTACCCTCGTTTTCATATCATCACTGTGACAAAATACTCATCAACACAATCTCGTAAGGTCCCCGACTCTGGGACACTGATACCCATTCAAAATTCACCCCTCCAAACACCGCCACCATTTCCACCACTTCCAACGCCTCCGAACAAGCGCCCGACGTTGATAGAGTCCCTTACATGACCGCCCGCGTCTTCAAGTGTTTCTTTGCTCACGTGGTTGAAGAGTTGCGCCCTTGTACAGCCGCATGCCCCACCGGCTCGGCCATGCCTTCGCCCGCCCAGTCCGCTCGATGAGTTCTATGGAAATGGGGTCGATGAGCCCGTTAGGTATTGGGTCAACGCCCCTTGTCGCCGGCTATGTCGGCCATCGCCATGGGTGGGAATTTATGGCGTAACAAGGTTAATCTAACACCACCTACATTGCAACTCTCAGCGCAAATGCTTGAAGACGGCTTTAAATGCCCTGGATTTCGAATTGGAGCTAGAATTGCTTGGTTTGGAAAGCATAAGAACTCAGCAGAGGCAGCAATTGATTGATGATCTTTCAAGCCTTTCATCTTCTCCGTCGATGTGGAATAATGATTACAACAACAACAACAGTTTGGGGGAGATGAAGCCTACTAATCTTGACGATGTTTTTGGATCTCGCGATTCTTCTATGTTGACTCAAATGCAGGGTTTATCACCAAGAGTGTCAACTACGATGACTTCAACAACCCAATTGCAATCCCCGACTGGGCTTCAAATGCGCCAGAACTCAAACCAACTTCGATCAAGCTACCCTTGCACAAATTACTCGTCCCCTTCATCAAATTACTCGTCCGCCTCTACTTCTACCCCAAATTCACCTACTCTTTTCTATTTATATTAATAATCGATCTAGCGGAGAAGATGCGTATGTAATTGGGTATCCCGTGAAAAACTTTGTAAACCCGAGATCTGAGTTTAAAACCCGTGATCCGGTTACTTTGTAAATGTGGATGATTCCAGATCGGGTTACTTTGTAATGGGATGATTGATAAAGACAAGGGTAAAATAGACATTTAACCTGATTTAACGGCCAAACTTAACGTCCATCCAAAAAAGGGGTAAACGTGCAAGATAAGTCTGGTACAGTGGCCATCTCGAAAATTTTGAAGTCTCAGTGGCCTAATTGCAATGTTTTGTAAAGTAGCCCAAAGGTGTGTTTTGCCTTGTTATTTAAAGGGGGGAAAAATAGGGATTTCACTCATATTTAACGGTGGAGCTAACGGACATCCAAAATATGGGCACACTTGCAACATAAATTTAGTTCAGTGGCCTCATTGCAAGTTTTAAACTTTCGGTGGCCGCCTTGCAATTTTTTGAAAAGTTGGGTGGCCAAATGTAGGGTTTTGCCTTATAGAAAAGAAGTTATTAGAGTAAGAACAGATTGCAAAGCCATAGTTTCATTTTTTTGATAAACTTAATATAGAAAAGAGAATTAGTAAGCATAGATGGTTAAATTTCATAGATAGAATAGAAGGACAAGGATTAGAGGTAACTTTTGAACACACAGATGGAAAAAGTAATTTCATTGCAGATCACCTTAGTAGAAGTAAAGAATCAGCTTTAAAATTTTAAATAAAAAGAATGTCTCTCATAATTTTGCTAATATCCAGTACCAGGAGAAAATCACGAAGAAAACATACAGTATAACAAACAACCCGATAGAACATAATAGTTTAAATCGAGAATGCCCCTAGTCTTACTTTTGATAGATATAATTTAATAATGAGATAATTGCAAAAAAAACTCTGACCTATTTTGTGTTTTGTAAAATTAACCTCGTGTATTGATTTTCACCAAATTGAACCTCCACCTATTTTTATTTTTGCAATTCAAACCTTCCGTTAAATTGGTGTTAATTTTTTTAACGTGATGATGAGTTGGCTGCCAGTTGGCGGTAGCAGGTAACTTAATATTTCCGTTTTTTCATTGCAAATTAAACCACGTACATTTTTTGTATTGCAAAAACAACCTTGTCAAACCGTAGTTTATTTCCAGCTTTTTCAT